>VRYO01001269.1:38770286-38789653 GCA_009812075.1 Sialia sialis
CTCTGAGCAACCTGTGCCAGGGCCTCAGCACCCTCCCAGGGAAAGCTGTGGGAGTGATGGTGGCTTTGCCCGGAATGTCACCAGGTATCCCTTGGGAAGGCTGCCATTCTCAGAACTCGAGTTGTAATAGCCAGGTCTTGTCCTATTCAGGAGACCATTGAGGAGGTGGAGGAGATGCTGAACACCCTCCCTGGGGTGACATCAGTGCACAGCCGCTTCTATGACCTCTCCAGCAAGTACTACCAGACCGTGGGGAACCACGCCGCCTACTACAAGGATGCGCTGCGCTTCCTGGGCTGCATCGAGGTCAAGGACCTGCCAGGTAACTCCTCTCCAGGGGAAATCCCATTTGCCACACTCAGCTTCATCCCCTCAGCCCAAATAAGAGCCCTGCCTGAGGTTTTCCCTCCGTGGGAAAACCTCCACAGTCATTTTGGCTGTGCTGTGGTGGATCCGAGGTCTAGCTGGGCTGAGGAGCGACCCCCCCAGCACCTGCTCCTGAGTTGCAGGAAAAGGGGGAATGCCCCTGCCAGAAGGACAAGTTTGTTCCAATTCCCCAAAATCTTCACTCTAGATTCAAAAAGCAGCCCTTTTGTGCTGTGGTTACTGCAGGCTCCTGAATTTCAGGTGGTGTGGGGAAGATGAGGGCTGGGAATAGTTTAATGTGGGTGAGGGAGAGCTAGATGGAGCTTAAAGTGGTTTTTTATCCAAATTATTTTTGGCTTGGTTTTTTTTTCCATCCCAGTTATTTTTGGTTAGGATATTTTTTATCCGTAGTGGTTTTGGTTTGGGTCTTTTTTCATCCAAATCATTTTTGGTTTTGTTTCTTTTCCAGTATCAGAGCAGCAGGAGAGAGCCTTCACCCTGGGACTGGCCGGGCTGCTGGGGGAAGGCGTCTACAACTTTGGGGAGCTGGTGAGTGCTGCCACATGCCTTCATCCCTGGAGCCCCAGGAGCTGCTTTCCCCCTCTGACACCCTCCTGCCTGTCCCCTGCAGCTGATGCACCCTGTGCTGGAGTCCTTGCGCAGCACAGACCGGCAGTGGCTCATTGACACCCTCTTCGCCTTCAACAGCGGCAACGTGGAGACCTTCCAGGCCCTCAAGTCGGCCTGGGGGCAGCAGGTGAGGGCTCTGGGACTGCTGAAGGCCCAGGCTTGGGATTTCCTCCTGACAACTTGGAGTTTGTGGATTTTCTCTTCATCACCTTTGCCACATTCCTGGCTCTGGAGCACTGGTACAGTTCTGTTTGGAGCCTAGGTGTGATTATTCCATCTTGATACACACCATTGGTTTTCTTTTGGCTTCCCTCTGGAGTGCTTCCAGTGGAAAACGGTGGTTTTCCCTCCTGTTCCGGGAAGTGTGAGGGAAAACAGGGATGTTGGATGCTACTTACACTGACTACACCAGAAATCACTGGCATAGCAGTGGATTTGTGAGTTCACTGGCACATGGATTGTTGTCTGGAACCATTCCTGGCTGGTGGGTGGGCTGTGGTGCCCTCCTTCCTCCCAAATGAGCCTTCCCAGGGATTTATTCCTTTATGTAAAGCTGTTCTGCTCCAGGATGGGAAGAAAATATAATGCTGACCTGATTTGGTGCCTTTTCTCCCCTCACAGCCCGACCTGGCTGCAAATGAAGCGCTCCTGCTGCAGAAGATCCAGCTGTTGTGTCTCATGGAGGTGAGCTGGGGTGTGCTCCGTGTGTCTGGTCACTCACCTGCAGGAACTCCTGCATACAGGAAGTTCCGTGTGGATTTTGCCTGTAGATGGAGCCACAGGCTGGTGCCATGAGGGAGAGCCTTTGTGCTGGGCTGCTTGTCCCTAGGTCCAGGGGGCTTTTGCATGGAATGCCAGGACACAGGGGGAATGGCTTCTCTGACAGAAGGTTAGATGGGATATTGGGAAGAATATGTTCCCTGTGGGGGTGGTGAGGCCCTGGCACAGGTTGCCCAGAGAAGTTGTGGCTGCCTCTGGATCCCTGGAAGTGTCCAAGGCCAGGTTGAACAGGGTTTGGAGCAACCTGGGATAGTGGAAAGGTGTCTGTTCTGTGGTACGGAGGAGGGGGAGAGCAATCCTTCAGGGATGAAGTATATTCCAGGATAAAAAAAGCCTTTTAGAACACAGTTAAACATCTTTGTTTCCCAAGGACTGAGGGTCCTTTCCCTGATGGATAACCTGAAATAGTCCCTTCCTGTCACTGGAAGGCTCTGTTGTCAACACTCCACACTTGTGTGTGATAAAACATTCTTGTTTGACTTATTTTGGTTAAATCTGAGAAATGCAGTTGCCAGTGCAGAGTGAGACTGGGCAGGACAGCCTGGGGAAGGCTGTGTGAGCTGTGAGAATCCCTAAAACCCTGTGGGGGTTGTTTTTTTGTTTTGTTCCCTTGATCCAGATGACTTTCACACGCCCAGCCAACCACCGCCAGCTCACCTTCGAGGAAATTGCCAAGAGTGCCAAAGTCACCGTCAACGAGGTGAGTTTGGGGTTAGACACCCTTGGTAATGTCCAGGTTCTGGAGCTCTGAGAGTGCCTGGATAGACCTGAACCACAGAGAATCATTTAGGCTGGAAAAAAGCTCTGAGATCGAGTCCAACCTGTGCCCAGAGCACTGAGTGCCACATCCAGTCATTCCTTGGACACCTGCAGGGATGGGGACTTCCACCCCTCCCCTTCAATTCCTTCTGATGTTCAAGCTGAATCTTCCCTGCTGCAGCTTGAGGCCATTTCCTCTTGTCCTGTCAGCTGGTCCGTGGGAGAAGAGACCAACTCCCACTTGCTGCTTGGGGATAACTGGTCTCTTCTGGCTTTTTCCAATAGCCTTTTTCTTCGTTTGATTTCAGAGAAAAGAAGATAAATCTAGTTTTAGGGAAAAATAACTAAAAAACCTAAAACCCCCTAAAATCCAGTATTAGAAGAAAGCTTTGGGAGAGCACCTCTATTTTGAGATGCTGAGCCTCAAGGCAATTTTGTAACCTGAAAGGGGAAAAGTGTGAGAGCTGCTGCCCTGGACTGTGAGGGGATCTCATGTGAAGACACCAAGTTTTATTCATCTCAAGGGGAAAACAAAGTGATCTGGGTCATTTCCCGGGATTATCTGTGTTGCCAGGTGGAGCTGCTGGTGATGAAGGCACTGTCAGTGGGGCTGGTGAAGGGCAGCATCGACGAGGTGGACAAGAGGGTGCACATGACATGGGTGCAGCCACGGGTGCTGGACCTACAGCAGGTAAGGGCCACCAGCTCCAGCTGGGCCAGGCTGAGGTGACCTGGGAGTGACACCGGGGCTGAGATGAGTCATGGCTTGGGAATGAGCCTCCTTGGAAGCTCGGCTTTGCCCCAGGGTGTTTCACCCAGAAACCTTCCAGGAGGTGGGACAGGACAGGGCTGACATGTCCCTTGTGAAAGCCACACAAACACCATGGAACACAGAAGCCGTGGCTGTGTTTTCCAGAAGGATCCAGGCCTGAGTCCTAAATATATGAAACAACCTCTTGGAGTTTCAGGGATGTAGGAGGCACATTCCTCTTGGGAAGAGGGAAGTCCAGGATGATAATGGAGCTGTTGAACTTCTCAGATTCATCCTTGTAACTCTTAAGGAAACTGTGCAGGATGTCTTTACCTTCAAACCCAAAAATGAGTGCCTGGAATTCCAGCTGCAGACCATTCCTTTGGTGCATTTCAGTTTAACCCTTGCTGATTTTCTGGCAGAAGCTGTTAATCCCAGGATCCTGGGATGATGTGGGTTGGGAGGAACCTTAAAGCTCATCCAGTCCCACACCCCTGCCATGGGCAGGGACACCTTCCACTGTTCCAGGTTGCTCCAAGTCCCACCCAACCTGGCCTGGAACACTTCCAGGGATGGAGCATTCCCTTTCTCAGTGTGTGAGGCTTTGAGGAGCGGTTTGAGCTCTCAGATGTGAGAAGGAGCCCATGGGCATTCCCAGGAGCTGAGGCACTGTATCCGTGTGGCCTTGCCTTACAGATCAAGGGGATGAAGGATCGCCTGGAGTTCTGGTGCACAGACGTGCGGAGCATGGAGATGCTGGTGGAGCACCAAGCCCACGACATCCTGACATAGAGGAGTGATTCCTGCTGCTCCTGAGGCTGGCAGCACTCAGACCACTGACTGCACTGGATCCCTGGAAGGGTGGGTGGGCAGAGCTGGAGCAGCCTGGGATGTGGCAAGCAGGAGGACAAGGACGTGGCCTTTTGCTGTGTGACCCTTTGGTGCTCGAGCCAAGCTTTCCCTCTGCTCTGATCCCTGATCCCAGGGCTCCGTCCTGGGGGAATGGATCACTCCTGATCCCTCCTGCCTCCAGCTGCTGCAGGAGGGTGGGATCCTAGTGCAGGATTCAAGGGGTCTTGGCCTTAGGGGACACAGCCTGTCCCGCTGCCCTCTCCCCCTGCCCTGCAGCAGCCTGAGGCAGCATTCCCCAAATCTTCTTCCCCAAATCCTCTTCCTCCCCTTGCCCTGCTTCTTTCCACCTCTCCTCATCTGCAGCAGAGGGAGTGTTTGCTCCATCCAAGGGTTTTCCCGGGATTCCTGGTTAGTGGGTGTGTCCATACACTTGAGGGGGTGGTTGTCTTTCACCAACGCTTTGTGCTCAGGTGAGGTGCAGTGGCATTGCCGGAATAAACGTCTCTGCCTTCCCTTTTTGGGAATTCTGTGTCATCGCCATTCCTGGCAGCTCAGCTGCTGCTGATTCCTTCAAAAAGGTGTTTCCACAGTCAGGTCTTGCCACTGCTGGGATTCAGGAGCTTTCCTCACCAGTTTGGTTCTCTGCTGTCATTAACAAATGGCACTGCTGGAAATTTTGTATTTTTCCTGCTTTTCCTGTCTTGACTGAGAAAGAGAGGAGCATGTGGCTGATGTCAGACTGGTGCAGAGATGCCTCACACAAGAGAGACTAACTTTGCAAAACAGGACAAAATGGAATTGCTGTGGTCTGTACCTGCTCACCCTCCTCTTGCTGCTCTCCAGGCCTTCTGGCTGAAATTCCCTCCTGGATGGGGGTTGTTCTGTGCCCATTGCCTGCCTTTTCCCTGCCCAGCCACTGGGTTTGATTTTCCCAATTCCTGCTGCATCCTGTCTTCAAAGGCTTATTCCTGGTGCCACTTTACTGACTTCAGGAGAGCATGTGGAAGAAGTGTTCCACTCAGGAAAATAATCCCTTTATTTTATAGCTGAGAACAGGAGAAGGCTGAAAGGGGCACAGTCTCCTTCCCAGTGCCATCTCAGATCCCACCCCTATTCCCATGGCTGTCACTACACTTCAGGGAATAAAGAAAATTCCACTGGAGTCACTGAGTTGTGGAGCTGTTGCTGCTTGAGATCAGCATCCAAAACCGAGAATGTCACTGTGGGAAGCAATAAAAACTTCTCCCAGGAGCATTCCAGCAGCTCCCATGGGAGCGCTCTCCTGGCTGTGAAGCTCTGAGCTGCTCCTGGGAATGAGGGTCACATCTGTGGAACCGTGACAGCTCCAGAGGCTTTTCCAAGACACCTGGAAGTACCCCTTGCTATCCAAACCTTCCACATGCTGACTGCCAGGGAATTTGGGATGTGGTGGGTGGAGAGGCCCTTCCTGCAGGGAGGATGGTGGGCAGGTGTGCAGCCCCCAGCCTGTAGCACCCTTTTAATGTCACTTCCAGCCTTTGAGTGTTTTCCTGCCAGGAATTTACCTCAGAATGGCTTCCTTGCTTGCACTGGGAGAGGTGAGTGGGTGCACACAGAGGGTCCAGAGGGAATGTGGCTTCCCCTTGGAACCTGCTGCCAGCCCACGAGGCAATGTTGCCATCAGAGATCTGGACCATTCCCTACAAGCCCCCCCACGGATGGAGCAAATCCAGTGAGCCACTGTTGAATGCAAAGATGGATTTTAATGAGCAGACTTAGGGGATTCCATGCCAGAGGCTCTGTCCCAAGGCCTCTTCCCTCAGGATTCTCTCGGCAGGGAGCAAGGCTGCTCCTGCCGCTCCTCACTCTGCCCTGCTCCTGTAGTAGTGTATGTTGGCCAGGACCCAGGCTGTAGGCAGCAGGAAGGACGAGAACATCATTGTGAGGGCAATGGCTTGTTCCTGAGGGGGACAAGGAGTGGGAATCAGCAGGGTGGCAGTGCCACAGCCATGGCACCCAGTGCTCCTGGGATGGCCACACACCCAGCTCCCTTCCCCATGCTCTTCCCAGTTCCACCCACCCTGGGGCTGTGGAGTGGGGTTTGGGGATCAGAGCTGTTCCCACTGGCCGTGGATCAAGCTGGTGCTCTCCAGGTTTGCTGTTTCTCTGGGACATGGGAGCAGTGCATGACCTTGAGGCTGTGGCCAGGGCCTGCAGTGTTGCTGACTTTCAGATGACTTTGGGATGGGAATTGCAGCCAGCAGCAGCCCCTCGTTTCCCCAATGCAACCAGGACAGCATTAACCACCCACACTGCCCCTTTCTTTGATTTATTTGCCCAGAAAAAGCCTCTCCAGGCTCCTGTAGCTCCTTTGCGAAAGACCTTGGAAAAGCTGTGGAGGGGGAACCAGATGGGATTTTGGTGGAAAGCTCCTTTTCCCCAGCTTTTTTCACCCTGCCCAGGAGCGTCTGGTTTGCAGGGGAGTGTCAGAGGGACTCTGGGCTCTGCGGTGACAGCAGCCCCTGTCCTTGCCCGTGGGGACACCTCTTTGGGGTGACTGTCCCAGGACTGGGGAACAGGCTCTGGATCTGTCCTTGAGGGACCACCAGCGTCACGCTGCCCCTTTCCCTGGGCTGCAGGGGACCCCCAAACCCCAAAGGTTACAAAAGGGGCTGAAAGGACAAAATCCCACGGAAGCAGGAGCCAGAGGTGGGGAGCAGGGCATGGATACTGTGGGGGTATGGACTGCAGCCTGAGGGCACATTCCTTCTTTCCCTCCTCCTCCCCTTTTGCTTCCACCACCTCCCAAAATAATTTGGCCCTGTCACAGAGGGTTGGGGCCCCTCCAGCTGGGGTGTTCCCCCTTTTTCAGCCCCCCCAGAATACTCACAGCAGGGGAGAGTGGGTGCTTGGGGGGGCCAGAGCGGAGCTGTGCCTGGGGGACCCGGCTGATCCGGAGTGCAGCTGCCAGGAGCTGGGAACCCCTCTGGAAACCCCTCATGGCGCTGTCGGGCGATCCTGCTGCTCCTCGCTCTGCAGCTGCCCAGCTTGTCACTGTCACTGCTGCCACCACGCCCCTGCCTCTCCTTGGCACAGCTCCAGGGGCGCAGGGAGGAACAGCCTGGCACAGCCAGGTTTTCCCAAATTGCTCTCTGCTTCATTCTTCTTTCCTTAATTGTTTTGGGATTTTTTTTCCCCTTAGCACTGCCCAGGACTCTGAGACCAAAAACTGTCCCCAACCAGCATGGGGACGCTGAGCTGGAGAGCAGAGACCTCCCCTTGGAGGGGCCTTGTCTCTTAGAGCAAAACTCTTTCTTTGGGCCTCCTCTTCTGTGAGCTTTTATAAACTTTACAACACTCAAAACACCATTCAGTGAGAAGAGACTTTCTGGAAAGGGCTATTTCCAAATTCCTCTGATAAAGGGAAGGAAGTGGGGTGTGTGCCACTGGGATCAGCTGGGGAAGGAACTGCTTGTCTGTGTGTGCCAGTGGCTGCTGGAGGGGGAATCCAGTGCCCCGGTGGAAGCCCAGCCGCTCTCCAGGGGATGGATATTCCTGCCCTTGCCATGGACTCAGCCTGTGCTGGAATCAGCTGGTTATGGGGAGCAAACCAAAGGGGAAATGAATCCTGCTGGGGCACAGTTGGGATTAGACCCTGGAATAGCAAAGGAGTAGAGCTGGGAGCAAATGTTCCTGCTCGGGCTCTGCCCTTTGTCAGGGTGTCCCCAAGAAATCCCTGGGGCATTGGCAGCAGCAGGGCTGACCCAGCCAGGCTCCATGGGGGCTTTTCCATGGATTTACAGCGCAGGACAGACGTGTTATGCCAATCCTGTAAGAGCTGGATCTGGCAATAAACCAATCCCAGTGAGCACCGGGGCCGGTGGTGCCCGGCTATATCCCTGGATCCCTGACCCACCAGGACGGGACAGCTGGAAAAGGCTTGGAAAAGCATGCCAAAGTCCAGATGGAATTTTTGTCCTCCCTGGAAACAGACCTGAGGGGAAGGGTCAGAGCGTGGCTGGGGACACGGGAGGTCAATGGTGTGCGCTGCTAACCCGGCTCTCTGCCAGCGGCTTTTGGATCAGAAATCATCTGCCTTGGCTTCCCTCTTTCAGTTCCTCCTTCCCAGGCACAGGGCAGCCCCAGGTCTGCCGCGCTCCCTCCGCGGGCGCTGAGCTCAGCTGGACAAACTCCTGCATGTCCAGGATCATTTTTCCAGCTGTTTAATTTTAAGGAGGCGGGAAAAAAAAAGCGATTTCCTTCCTTCTTTCTCGGTTGGGCCACTTCCGTCCTCCCCTGGAGCAGCGTCTCTCCGCCTGCACAGGCTCAACCTCGGGACAGAAGGCAAGACCCACCTCCTCCCTTCCGCACCCTGGGGCTTGGGCTGGGTCGGGATTTTTCTCTTTCCCGAAGGCAGGATTTTCCTTGCAGTTCAGTTTTAGCGAGGAAATCGAGCTGAGCCTGAGCGTTCCTGCATCCGGCTGCTGGCAGGGAGGGATTTGGGAACTGCGCACCCTCCTTGCCCCCGTGTCACCCTGGCTGGATTCCCAGCTCTGCTCAGAGTCTCTCAAAGCCTCATTTGTCATTCCTGTGTTTTTCCTGCGCCCGGCATTGCCAGGAGCCTGCTGCAGCTGCCTTTTGTCAGGGGCTGCTTGCGGGTGTCTGTATCCGTACATATCTTTAGTCTACAATTATATATATGTTTGTACACGACACATAAATGTAGTTTTATGGATAAATCAGCGGAATAGAAAGGTCCTGCCCCAGGAAGCTGAGCTGGAGATGCGGGACTGAGGGGGAGCAGAGGGGTGCAGTGAGCTGGGAGAAGGGAAAGTATCAGGAACTTTTCTAAGTGTCACAAAAGAGCACTAGGAGGAAGAGGAGGCCAGATGGGGAAGGTGGCTCTGTGTGTTGGGAGAAACTGGTGCAATCACGGCAGCAGAAAAAGAAGAGGGAGGAGACTGAGAAGTGATGGAGCCCGTGAGCTGCCAGAATTTGGGACAGCTGGAGGTGGGGTGAAGGAGCGGAGGGGATGCACCCCGGGGCTGGGAGGAAGCTGGGATGGGGGAAAACCGCTGGAGGTGACCAGAGGGGACACTAAAAGGGGCACAGACCCCGTGGCAGTGACGAGGAGCGGGGCAGCACTTTGTCCCCTCAGCCCTCGTCCCGTCCCTGCGGCTCCGCAGGTGGGGCCGGCGGCGATGGCCGATGGCGAGGGCGAGCCCGAGCCCGGCGTGTTCACGGCCACGGCCCTGCCCGGGGACCCGCGGCTGCTGCCCACGGTGACCAACGCCTTCCTGGGCACCCGCGTGTTCCGGGACATCCTGCACGCCGCCGGCGTGTACAGCGGCGCCGCGGGGGACACGCACCGCGCCGATGTCCCCAGCCCGCTGGGGCTGCGCATGGCAGCGCCCGCAGCTCCCAGCCCGGCCGAGAGCTTCACCCTGAACACCTGGACAGGTGAGCAGGGAGCCAGAGCCTTCGCTGGGGGCTCTGCCGCGGGTTCAGTCCTCTGCTTTTGCTGCCTCTTCCACTCAGCCGCATCTTCTCGTTCTCTCTTTGCCTCGGGGTGCTGTTCCTCTGGAACAAGCAGAAAATTCCTCTTTTGTGAGGGAATAAGTGATTTTCAGGCTGTAGTCTATCCCTGCCGGGGCTAGGCTCGGCAGACACTCTTTAATCATGGAGCCTGGTGAAATGTCGGATGGCACAGACCATCCCTCGGCAGCTGGGCCAGGCCCGCTCTCAGCAGTTTTGTCCAGTCCACAACTGCATCTGGACCTGGGAAAAGCAATTCCTTGGCCAGTAGGAACCAGCAGATAGCGCAGAGGTGAGAGTCCAAGTGTTTCCAGAGGCTGGTGGCTCAGGCTGTGCTTACAGGGACCTTCAACCACACAATTCAGTCCCCTGGCTACACGGCCACCCACCAGCTCTACGCCCACCACTCCCTGGTGCACCTGATGGCCTTCAGCATCACCATCCAGCGCCTGGATGGCTCCACACATCCCATCACCATCCAGCTCCAGAGCCTGTTCGTGCCACAGAGCCAGGACCTGGACTTGACCCCAGGGCCAGACTTCCAGGGAGCGCAGTGAGTATAGGGAATAAACTGCAGATGTAAGGCTGGAGCGGGGCTGGAATGGGAGGGGTGTGGAGGCTTCTGCACACCTGCTTCGTCTTGGCAGGTGTGTTGAAACACCCTGAAATTAAGCACAGAAACGTTTTTGTTACTTGCGACTCCAGAATTATCCCTCACACTGATGTGTGAGAGTGGTGAAAGGGACAGGGAGTGGATGTGATTCCAAAGAAGAGAGGTTGGGCAAAACGAGAGGTTTGTAGGAGATGATCTTTCGAGCTGGACTCCTGGGACCGAATGGCATTACCGATGGCTTCCCACTGCCAGAGGGTAGGGTTAGATGGGATATTGGAAAGGAGCACCTTCCTCCATCTCTTCCCGTCTCCCACAGCTACATCTACGGGCAGACTCTGGTCCCCGAGGTGGAGGGGGGCCCCCGTCCCACCGTCCACATGCTGTGGAGCCCCATCCCGCAGTCGCTGACGCTGGCCGGGGAGGAGCGGGAGCGGTGCTGGCAGTTCCTGACGGCCGTGGCCGGGAGCGAGGAGGAGGCGAAGCGCAGCTACAGCGCGGGGCTGTCCCTGCTGGCCGCGGGGTCCCTGCTCCGCTCGCACCTCCGCGCCTGGGCTGCGCTGCGCCGGGGCTGCTCCGTGGAGCTGGACGGGCCCCCCGCCCTGCGCCAGGCGCTCCACGGCTGCCTCTACTACCTGCTGAGCGCCGTCCCGCCCCGGGACAGCCCCGCAGTCCCGTTCCACGGCATCAGCCCCGGCGGTTTGTCCAATGGCACCCGCGGCGAGGATTACTGGGGACACGTCTTCTGGGACCAAGTGAGGGGGCCGTGCTGACCAGGCTATCCTTCAGTAGGGATGGACAGTCATTCCAGCGGGATGAGGGTGTACTTGAAGGGTGGAGCTGGCGGGAGCATTTGGATGCTTCCTCCCAGCCAATCCCGCCCCGCAGGACACTTGGATGTTCCCCAATATCCTGCTGCTGTATCCCGAGGCTGCCCGCGCCATCCTGCAGTACCGGATCCGCACGCTGGAGGGCGCCAGGCGCAACGCGCAGGAGCAGGGCTACGAGGTGGGGCCGGGACACCGGGCTGGGGTGGGACAGGGACATGGGGATGGGATGGGACAGGGACAGCGGGGTGGGACCGGGACACCGGGATGGGACCCGGACAGCGGGGTAGGACAGAGACACCGGGCTGTGGTGGGACAGGGACACGGGGGTGGGAAAGGGATACTGGGCTGGGGTGGGACAGGGACAGCGGGCTGGAGTGGCACCGGAGCCCCGGGCTTGGGTGGCACCAGGTCACCGGGCTGGGGTGGGACAAAAACACCGGGCTGGGACAGGGACACCGGCTTGGGACCGGGACACCGGGCTGGGGTGGGACAGGGACACCAGGCCGGGGTGGCACCAGCCCCTGTCCCCAGAGCAATCCCGGGCTGTTTCAGCGGGGCTCAGCACAAGGTGACATTCTCATGGATGCCTTCTCCCGGCAGGGTGCGAAATTCCCATGGGAGAGTGCAGCCACTGGCCGGGAAGTGTGTCCTGAGGAGATCTACGGGGCCCAGGAAATCCATGTCACCGGGGATGTCCTGATGGCCTTCGAGCAGTATTACTGCACCACGCAGGTAAAGGGAGGGTGCTCCACCTGATATCCCGGTGCCAGGACACTTGGAGACCATCAATGTCCCTTCCCTGAGGAACTCTGCTCCGCAGGCTCCCTCCTGCAGCTCTGCCTTCTCTGTCCTTGCTCCTGTGGGCATATCAGCATCCTGTTGGCTCAAACCAGGCCAGTCTTTCCTCCCGCTCCCTCCATCTCCTCAGAGCTCCTCTCCATCCTCCTGCTGGCTTTGGCTCTGGTGGAGTCTCCCTCACATCCTTGTTTTTCCCCCAGGACCAGAAGCTGTTCCGGGAGGATGGGGGCTGGGAGCTGGTGGAAGCTGTGGCTCAGTACTGGTGCAGCAGGGTGGTGTGGAGTGAGGAGGAGCAGCTCTACCACATCAGAGGTATCTCTGCCAAAGGAGTGGGGCAGAAAGCAGAGGTTTGAACCCACCTGGTCTAGTGGAAGATGTCCGTGCCCATGGCAGGGCTGTGGAACTGGATAAGCTTTAAGGCAACCCAAGCCACTCTGGGATTCCATGACTTGAAGGTCCCCTTCAAGATGCCCTCAGGATGAGGTGCCTGCATGCGCCAGCCAGAGCTGGATCCCGGGTTGTTCCTGCTTCAGCACCGGGCGTGTTCTCCACTGAGCATCCTGCTGGGACTGTGTGGGATCCTGCCAGCAGGAGGGTCTCTGAGGAGGGGCCCAGAGCCACGCAGCCCCTGGGTGTGCTGAGCTGCCGAGTGTCCCCTCCTGTCCCCCCAGGTGTCATGCCCCCAGACGAGTACCACAGCCAGGTCGATAACTCTGCTTACACCAATGCCGTGGCGCGGCGCAGGTAACGTTTGGAATGCATCCTGGGAGCACCTGGAAGCACGGCCTGGCTCTCTGCTCTTCCACCTGGCACTCTGCAGGGATGGGAGCATTCCATGGGGTGTCTGTGCTGTTAGCCAGCTGGAGACATCCACAGCCAGGGGAGCAGGCTCCTGGCTCCGTGATGGAAGTTGTTACCTCTAGCTCAATCTCTGCCCCTTGTTCTTCCACAGCAGCTTTTTCTGTCCCCTCTCTCCTCTCACCATCATCCATTCCTGACATAAAACCTTGCTCCTCCTTCTTTCCAGCCTAAACTTTGCTGCTGACATGGCTCGGGACCTGCTGCTCCCAGTGCCAGAGGAGTGGGAGGACCGTGCCAGGAGAATCAAAGTGCCCTTTGATGAGGAGAGGAAATATCATCCTGAGTACGATGGCTACAGCCCAGGTGAGGGGGGAGGGTGTGGTAGCAGCCCACAGAGGTGGCCATGGATCACACTTTTAATCCTGGAAGGATCAGAATTCCAACTGGTTCAGACTTGGGAATGGCAAAAGAAGAAATGTGCAGCAAGCTGGGCTTGGGGTGCTTTTCCTGCCTCACTGGATTGTTTCTCACCACTGGGCTCAGAAACTTAGGAAACTTGAGAACTGCTCCCTGTGTGACCAGCCCTGTTCCCAGGTGAGCCGGTGAAACAGGCAGATGTGGTCCTGCTGGGGTTCCCACTGATGCATCCCATGAGTGCCGAGGTCCGGAGGAACGACCTGGAGATGTACGAGCCCGTCACTGACCCAGCCGGGCCAGCCATGACCTGGGTGAGGAGAGGGCAGAGCCCAGCGTGGGATTCACACTGGGGGAATGTCTCCATCCAGAGCTGGGGTGTGCACTGGGAATGTTCACTCTGGATCGGAGGGGTGACGGAGGAGGTGCTCCTGCTCCATGCTGTCACCTTTCCCTCTCCGCAGAGCATGTTTGCCATGGGCTGGCTGGAGCTGAAGGAGCTGCAGAGAGCCTGGAGCCAGCTGGAAAAGTGCTTCAGCAACATCACCGAGCCTTTCAAGGTGAGTGGTGGGGCTGCAGATCCCTCCTGCTCCCAGGCAGGTAACAATGACATTGAAACCCACAGAAGTGCCTGGAGCATCCCAAATCAACTCCTGTATCGTCTCCTTCTCGTGTTGGAGCAGGTCTGGGTGGAGAACTCAGATGGATCAGGAGCTGTGAACTTCTTGACAGGGATGGGTGGATTCCTGCAGGTCATCCTCTTCGGCTTCACGGGGTTCAGGTGAGACCTGTTGTGTCACTTTTAACTCCCAAGCAACCACTCATCCCTTAAAATGTCCCTGTGTGGCTGGAGCGATGCTGGAAACAGGTAAGAGGCTCATTACAGGTCACATTTGGGAAGCAAAATGCCATTCCCTGTTCTCTGGTTCAGCAGCAGCATCATCTTGTCTCCCTTGGTGAGGAAAAACCTCCTGCAGCCTCTCTGTGGCCTCCCTGCTCACATGTGGCTCCGGGAGCCTCCCTGGAGTGAAGTGCTGAGCAGGGATCGCCTCAGCTTTAAAATATCCTGGGAAAACACAGAGCTGCTAATGTCATTTCAGAGCTGCGGTGGTTTCCACCCTGCACCCACTGTCTCTTCAGCCTATTCCTGGTTTAATTGAGGCTGGATCAAGCCTTTTGATTCCCAGTGAAAACTTTCAGCCCTAAGTATGTGTTTCACTCCATGTGTGTGGCCACAGCTGCTGGGAAACCCACCCCATTCCTTGGCAGAGCTGGGTGTGAGCTGCCGTATTCCCAGATGGAAATCTCAGCTTTGGCCAAGCTCCAGGTGCCTGGTGTGTCCCCCGTCAGGCCCCTCGTGGCACAGGCTCGAGCCACAGCTTTGGGGCTCTGGCCAGATTCCAGAGGTGGCCGTGACATTGTGCAGCCCTGCTCCCACTTCTCTTGCAGGACATGGATCCTGCGCAGTGCTGGGGCTCCCCAGGCCCCCAAGCCTCCCTCGAGCCCTCTCAGTGTTCTGGAGCTGGTCGTGGAGAGCTTTGGTGCGCCAGGATTTGGGTTAGGGACAAAAGGAGCTGTTGTTTTTCCTCACCCAAAGCCAACGCCCACACAGGCAGCTTGGCTGTGGCTCAGGGATGCAGGGAGAGCCGGGATGTTTGTTCCATTGTTTCTGGGCAAGGAGCATGAACAGCTGTGCTGAGCTTCCCACCCTCCATCCCACGGGAGTGGGAGCTGAGGTGGGTGCTGAGGGTCACCTGCTTTGAGAGGAGCAGGGCATTCCCTGGCATTCCCAGCACAGCTGCTGCTGAAGCCAAGCTCTGAACTGGAGCAGGGAATTGAGCTGCTGCTTTTTTTTAAAATATGAAATCTAACCTCATGGAAACTCCAGGCCCAAGCTCTTGAACTGGAATGGGACAGGAATGTCTTGGGGTGGGCTGTGGAATCGCAGTCCCAGTAGCTCCTCACCAGGTGCTCCATCAGAGTGCTCAGGATTTGCCCAGAATCCCTGGATGCACCAAGGACCTTTTCCATCTCCTCTGGTGTGCATGAAGTGGTGATGCCTGGAGAAGTGGCTGCTCCCCAACCCCGAGCTGGGCTCCTCTGTGGCTCCTGCTCTTCCCATCCTGACACGCTCCTGTCTTTCCAGGATCACAAGGTCCAGCCTGCTCTTCGATCCCGCCCTTCCTGACAATATCACCAAGCTGAAAATCTGTGGTGTCTCCTACTTGGGCAACAAACTGGAGGTCACCATCACCAGGGAGGAGATCAGGGTGGAAGTGACTGAGATCTCCCAGGAGCCTCCAGCATCTCCCCTGGAAGCTGTGCTGGAGTCAGGACAGCACTTTCCCCTGTGGGAAGGTATGGCAGCAGTGCCTGGATCTGCTCCTTGAAATACTTTGGGAAAAAACCACTCCCATCTCTCACACAACGCTTTTCTGTTGCAGGGCAGAGTGTCTCCTTCCCCACAGCGCCCGGATGGATCCAGAGGTCACCCAGCAGGACCCCCTAAACCCAGGCTGATCCAGGTGTTGCCCACTGGAGCAGCAGATGTGGGATGTTGGTGGGGGGAAAGGGGGTGCCAGACTGTGCCAGGAGGCCTCTGCCCCACCAGGACTGTGTGTGCCACCTGTCCTTGTGTGCCACCTGTCCCTCTGGCCCCAGGGGCTCTGTGACTGGAGCTGTCACCACGTCTGAGATGCCCCCACTCCCCCCCACATATCCCTTACTCTGCACAAGAGAGGAAACCAAGCCTGAAAATGACCATTTCAAACATGTTTGCTGAACACTCAGGATCTGTTTATGCTCTCAACTTTGTAAGGAAGCCCATTCCTGACTCCAGGGTCTTGGCTCCAGCTCCTCCAGCATGTCCTGCCCTGGTCCTTGCCTTCCGCATGTGTTGCTGCGTGGGCTCAAGGGGCTCAGCCAGTGATCATTTGTCATGAATGATGTTTTGGCACTAAATATTATTCCAAAATATGCAGCCAAAAGCCTTTTAACCCCATGTGGGCAGCACACACCTCCGAGCCTGTTATTTGGTGTGTGACGTCCCTCTTGTGCTTTTAAACCCTTATCTAGGTTGTTCCCTCTCTTTCCAAGCAGCTCCGGAGTTAAATCCTCTCTCACTTGATGTCTGAAGGGCTGCAGGAAGCCTGGACATCAGTGATGTGCAGTATTAACCTGTCAGATGGTGACAAGCATTTTTCGGTGCCTGAGCAGCCTCGGGGCGAGCAAAGAGCTGCTGTGGGTTTGCTCGGGGCGTTTCCCGAGGAAATCCGCAAGGAATTCCCGTCTGCAAAGGGCGGGTGGGCATGGTACCTCCAGCCGCTCACTCTGGGCTGCGCAGCATCCTCCCCTCCGCACCCTCGCTGTCCCCGGGGGCCGGTGCGGAGCAGCCCTGGCTGGAGCAGGGAATGCCGAAGGCGTTCCCTGCCCCGAGGGCTCTGTCCTGGCCAAACCAACCCCAGGAATCTCGGCTCAGTTTATAAAAAGCCCCGCGGCTGCTCTATGTCCCGAAGCATCTGGGAATGCTTAGGGCTGGAGCAGGGACTCTCCCGCTGCTGTGTAATTACTTGGGTCCTGCTTCAGCCTCATCAGAGCCACCAGCCCCTAATTAGCGGCGACTCTTGGCACGACAAAGGGATCTCGCTGTCCCCAGCCCTGTGCATTGCGCTGGGATTGGGATTTGGATGCGGCTGGGATACAGCCCACTCTGAGCCAGGGCTAGTTGGCAGTAAAGGGAGTTTATCCCCAAAAAAGAGGTCCTTTAGTCCCAAAATGAGCCATCTCCAGCCCAGGCAGGGAGACCAGGGAGCAGTGGGGGTGCATCCCAACTCCCCCCGCGTCGTGGCTGGCACTGGCTGGGGATGTCTGTGTTGCTGTAATGAGTTTGCAGGTCTCAGCTCCCCTTTGGGGTGGAGAGGGGACACCCCATTTGCTTCATCCTTCCCCCACGAGGCCCAGGAGCGTCTCTGCTTCCTCCCCTCCTCAGTCCTGAGGGTCCCGGTGGCCGCAGGTAGCCCTAAAGGCCATGGGAATCACGGTGCCTCCTGGCTGCCAGGAGCCCAAACTGAGCCAAAAATCCCTATTTATATTTTCCGTTTGGCACCCCCTGCCCCTTTCCACACACAGAAACTCGCGCTGTGTGAAGCGTTTAATGATTTAAATAGCGACCACAGAAGCCTGGGCTTCACACGGGATAATGGGAGGTAAAAAAACCCACGGGACAAACAAAAATTACTGTGCCCTTACTGCAGGGCGGCAAGTGGGGTAGCAGAGAGGGATGATGGCCTTTTTGGGGAGCCACCAGCAATGCAGAGGAGCTTCCACCAGCCCTTCTCCCAGAGTCACTGGTCCCCGTCGTCGCTCCCGCTGAACTGGTAGGTGAAGAAGCCGACGGACTCCTGGGCCAGCTTGGAGAGGTGGATGACACCGGTGACAATGAGGGCACCGAGCAGGAGGGGCAGCAGCACGCTGCCCGCCGTGGCCAGGGCGTTGTAGCACCGCGCCTTGGAGCTGAAGTGCCGAGCAGCTTCCACGTCCCCGGTCACTTTCCGGTCCCGAGCCTGCAACAGCCGAAGAGAGACCCTTCCCTCAGCCCGCTCTTCACAGCCCTTCCCACAGCCCCTTCCCACAGCTCCTTCCCTCAGTCCGCTCTTCACAGCCCTTCCCACAGCTCCTTCTTGCATCCTTTCCCATAGCCCCTCCTTCACTCCCTTCCTGCAGCCCCATCCTGCTCCAGGGCTTTGTCCCTCTTGCAACCCACAATTCATCCATCCATCCATCCATCCATCCATCCATCCATCCATCCATCCATCCTTCCAGCCATCCATCCCAGACTGCTCCTGCTCCCTTCCAGCCCTGCATCCTTTCCCACTTGTGTTTTCCTTCCTGCTTCATCCACAGCCTCGCTGACTCCAGCCTCTGCCTGTCCTCATCTTTCTATCCCAGTCTAGTCCAGCCGCAGCTGGGATTTTCCCTCCTGCTTTCTCCTGTGGACTCTGGTCCCTGCTTGTCTCCATTTATGCTCAGCTGGCCCTGCTCCTGTCGGGGGGATGGAGGCATCACGGCCCCCGTGGCATTTTTTAGGATTAAGCAGCAGCTCCTCGGGTGGTGGGCAGGGGTCTGTGGTTTTCCAAGTCTGTCCCACAACCTCTGGAATCAGCCACAGGAAGAGCGGGGAGGATTCACCAGCGGCAGCTGTCACCCGCCTCTGGAGAGTGTTGGGATCTGCCCGCCCCGGCCCGCCGGGAGTTATCCCAAGTGCTCAGTGCCCTTGGGGATGGGAGGGATTCCCGCAGCCCCCGAGCGCTCCGGTGCCGTACCTTGATGGCGAAGGCGAGCGCCACGAATCCCAGGCAGCAGAAGTTCATGTAGAGGGTGTTGAAGATGGCCCAGACGAGGTGGTCGCGGGGCGCGGGGGGCGGCCCCCGCTTGGGGGGCCACCGCTCCTGCCCTGGGGACGCGGTGTCCATGGCCACGGAGAGGGGCACCCGCGGCTCCGGCAGCCTCGGGGCAGCGCGGCAGGCGCCCCTTTTATATCCCTGCTCCGCTAAATATAAACCTGCGAAATTACAGCCCTGAGGGATGCGGTTGTCCCACAGAAAGGCTGGGATGGCGACGGGCTTTTTATAGCCAGCCTTCCTCCCGGGATGAGGAGCACGGGTGGCCCCAGCGTGATTCTGACACCGCAGGAGGGCCGCTCCAAGGCGGCCCCAGGAGCACCACGGCGCTGGCTGGCACAGATACCTCCAACCCCACCCTCCAGGTGTGCTGGGCAGGGCAAACCCTCTCTCGGCAGCACTTCTGGGCTGCCGGATGGATGAAGTGGGAAGTTAATGCGGAAAAGTGGAAGAATCACTCCATGAGGCTCCCCGGCAGCGGGGGGGGAGGCAGGGCTGCAGGGTGGGGGGCGTGGGGAGCAAAAAAAAACACACGGAAGGGCTTTAATTTCCTTTTTCTGCCATGCCCAAGATATTGGGAAGAAATTTTTCTAGGATTTGGGCTGGAAGTGGCAGGATGGAGGCAGGGAGAGGAGCGGGAGGGGGAGGACCAACGAAAGATGCCCGAGGACTCTCCGCGGTGAATGAAGTGACAACGAGGGGCTTTGGCGGGAGGAACTTTATTGGTGGCATCGGTGACCGACAAGTGTGTCACAGGTGCCAGGACGCGCGTGACAAGAGCAAAGGGACGTGGCTGTCCCCCACGCCCCAGCCTGTGCGGGAACACCGGGGACCGGGGTCACTCCCTTCGCCCCGCGCCCCGA
>VRYO01001269.1:38794761-38817106 GCA_009812075.1 Sialia sialis
CCACACTTCTTCCTCTTTCTTCACCCCCTTCATTGCCCCTTTTTCCCTTGGCCCTTTCTTTATCCCCTGTTTCTTTCCCCCTTTTTCCCACTCCTCCCTCTTTCTCAGTCCCTAATCCCCGTGAAATCCCCAAATCCTGCTGGATCCCCAAGCCCACCCTCTCTCACAAACACGGGGCTGAGGCCAGGAGGTGCCACTTTTCGGGGATGCCATTTGGGATGCCTGGAAAGCTCCGGCTGCCCCTTTAGGGAATCTCCCTCTCAGGCTGCACGGTGTGAGAGTGCTTGAACTGTGTTAATGCAGTTCCGGGATACGCTGTCCCAGAACCTTTTGTTGGCAGCTTCAGGAATGTTTCTGATTAACTAAACCGAACATGCATAGTCCCGCCCTGGAAACTGGGATTGGATTTCTGGGAATCGTAGCCCAGCACATTGGTGCCCTCTAGTTTTTCCAGCCGTGAGTGTATTTCTTCCTTTAATAACGGATTTCTCCCGTGGTTTTGCCCCTAGCCTGAGCCGCAGCAAGGAGGGAACATTCCCTCAACCCGTGGGGTGGGAGAGGACGGGAAAATCCCGTTGTTTCTCACCCCTTCGCTGCAGAGGGAAGAACCAGCCCGCACACCAGTGCAGTGCGTTGTGGCCGGTCTCAGCCCCGGCCCCCAGGATCTCTGCATCCAGCGAGGGACATCCTGGAGATCCCGGCGCCCCACAGGGAGGATCCCGGGAATGCAGCCCCCATGGGAATGCACCCAGCAAGTGGGACTCGGGGGGTCGCAGCACCCAGCGGGGGGATGATCCTGGAGATGCCCGCACTCATTTCCCCGGGATGATCCCGCGGATCCAGCCCCTGATCCCATGGGATCTCTGAGGGAACCCTGCGGGTCGGGGGCGCTCCGTGACTGCGGGTAGCGCCCCCCAGCGGGCCGGGCCGGGCGCTGCAGCCCCCACGGCTGGCGGTCCGGAACGTACCATCCTGGCCGCGGGGGGGACGCGTTGGGGGGCGGCCCCGCCGAAACTCCCGTCATCAATCGCGCCGACCCCTCCGTCCCCTCGGCACGGAGGTCCCGTTCGGTTTCGCATCGTCGCCGCCCCTCTCTCCTGTCGCGGAGGCCCGGGGGTAGCACCGGGTTCTCGGCTCCCCCCTCGCCCCACATGGCCGCACCCGCGGCGCCCCGCGGGGATGCCTGAGCGTTGGCGTGGAGACGCGCGGCACCTTCCAGGCCCCGCCCTGGCGGCGCGCCCATTGGCGGAGAGGCCGCGGGGGGCGCGCTGCGATTGGCCGGGGGCGCCGTCGCTCCTCGGCGGGGGCGCGGCCGCGCTCAGCGCCGCTCATTCATTCCCCCCGCGGGCGCGGCGCAGGGGGGGCGATGCACCGGCGGGCCCGGGGCCGCCGAGCCCCGCACCGAGCCCCGGCCCCACGAGCCGCAGCCGCCCCACGGCCGGCCCGGAGTGCGGGGGCTGGACGGGCGGGGGGCCCCATGGGTCGGGGTTAGCCCGCCGGCGGCGGCGGCGGCGGTGGTGGTGGCGGCGGCGGGGGCGATGCGGGCGGCAGGATGCCGCGGCTCCCGGTGAAGAAGCTCCGGAAGCAGCTGAAGCTGCTGCTGCTGCTGGCGCTGCTCACCTCGGCCGCCTGGTTCACCTACCTGCACATCAGCCTGGTGCGCCAGGGCCGCGCCCTGCGCCTCCCCTTCGCCTACGGCAAAGGTAACGGGGATGAGGGGGCCCATCGGAGCGGGGCCTCGGGGGGCTTTGGGGGTCCCCAAGGGATGGTGCGTCCCCCCCATCATTCCAGGTGACCGGAGCACCTGGGGTTTGGGGGCCCCCAGCGGGTGCCGGAGCTCCCCCCGTCACTAGGCTCTCAGAACACTTGGGGTTTGGGGGTCCCCAAGGGTTTTGAGGGTTCCCCTGCCGCGCTGGGGACCCGGAGCACCCACTCAGGGGTGGCATCCTTCCCTCTCCCCTTTCCAGTGCCGGGTTTCTGTCCCGCATCACCCGCGTGGGTTTGGGGCGAGCGGGACCCCTCCGTGGGCTCCACGCCACGGCTTTGGACCTTCGGGAACAGGGGACACCCAGGAGGGCCCCCAAACCGGCCGGGACATTCATTTTCCCCCCTCGAGCCGCTCCGTCCTCATTTTTCCATTCCCTGCCTTGGCTGCGATGACAAAGAGGCCATTTATAGCCGCTCGCCGCTGCTGGAAGGGACAATCTCTTCTTTCCCTTCCCGACGTTCCCATCCTTTCCCAACCCTCCCCATCCCATCCCAACACTTTCTCAGCTTGTGCTTCTGTACTCTAAAAAAGCCCAAATTCCTTTCTCCTCCCGCCCTCGGATAGCGGCCGGGATGGATTCCGGGATGCTCCGGAGGGACAGGTGCCCTAAGGCTCGGCTTCGTGTCCAGTCGCTCCTGGTTTTCCCTGGGCTTTCCGGGGAGACACAAAGCGGCTCGGAATATTTGCTGGGTGAAACTTGAGCCGTAGCGTTCCTGCTGGGACTGACCTCGCCCAGCGCGTTTTGTCCTAAAAAATGAGAAGGGGGACGGGATATAGTGCCCATGGAGTGAGGGAAAAGCTCTCCCGAGGGGGTCAGAGTGGTCCCGGAGGCTGGCAAAGCCTCTCGACTGGAAAACGCAAAGTTTCCGAGTGGAGCAGCAGCATGATCCTGCAAATTTTTGGGCCTTATGGTAAAATCGGGATAATGCGAATGAGCGAGGCAGGAAATGAGGCTGCTGAGGGAGGGGGGGCACCGGGGGCTGGCGGCTCCCTGCGGGATCCTCCTTGCTCGGGAAAGCCGCAGGGTCTGCCTGCTGTTCCCGAGGGGGTTTTCCCAGTCTTCCCCACCATTATCCCGAGGCGCTTTTCCCTGGCCCCACTGTTATCCCGTTGTTTGGGACGGCCGTGTCTGGCCTCTGGGCCTCGGGCAGGGGGGAAATGGCCTGGGATCGCTGTCCCTGGGAAAACCATGGATCGGGGTCCCCCTGGGATTTGGGGTGCAGCGGTGCGAGGGTGAGCCGTGGTTTTCCTGCGGGGAGGATGCATAAGGAATGCCGTGTGCTGGGATGTTCCCGGCTGCTGAGCCTGGCAGGTGCCCATCCCTGCTCTCCCTGCATCCCAGCCGGCTCCTCGGGATGCTCCAGGGGAGTATGCTGTGGAAGGGAGATGGGGGTCCCAGCGAGGCTGGAAACTGGGAATGAGAGATGCTGGGCTTTGGTGGAGAACCTCTGGGAGGTGGGAAGAGAGATTGGAAAGTGCATTGGGTGGGGGAGGTGTTGCCCCTTGGGAATTTGGGGTGCCTTCCCAGGCTGAGGTGTGGAGAGGGTGGGTGATTCTCCAGGAAAAGCTGGATCCAGCTGTCCTGGACAGGACTACAGGGAGATACTGCTCCCTGCACTGGAATTTTCCAGTGGGTGGCTAAAACCTGGGTAAAGGTGTGGGAAAGGCAGAGTTTAGGTCCCACTTGGCCTTTTTGGACAGGAGGTGGTTGGAAAGGGGTTGGGTGGAGATTGGGGAAGGGTTTGGCTGTGCACAGATGGATCCTTATCCTGCTGCTGCCAGAGTGGGAGAGGCGGGGAGTGTTTATTGAATGGAGTGGGAACAAACCTAAAAAACCCCAACTAGATCATAGGAAATAAATCATATTAAGGAAAAAAAAAACCAACTTGTTGCAAGGTTTTGGGGGAAGAGGAGCACTCCAAGGGTCTGCGCACCAAAAGGAGTTTGGAGATGATTTTGGATTTGGCCACCATGAGCCAGGACCTGTTTGCCTGTGCCAGGGGTGCTGCCTGGTTAATTAACAAGGAAAAAGGTTAATTACTCATTAAACAGGATGTCAATGAGCAGCTGGATACTCTGCAGGTGCAGGGCATGAGGATTTTGGGTGGTTTTGGGGGATGCAAAGTGGGGAAAACCCACGGAGCTCCCGTGTCCCCTTGGCCCAGCCGTTGGTGACACCCGGAGCTGGAGCATCCAGGGGCTGGGCTGGAAGCTCTGCTGGTCCCTGATAAAACACCCCCCTCTTTTCTCATCTCCTCCGAGTAGATAATTACCCTTCTCTGCCTAATTGAACACACGGATTCCTCATTGGAAATAACGAGGCCATTACGGTGCTCTCCCAGCTGGAAACCACGCCGAGGCAATGGGGTGGAAACGTGGATGTGCCAGGTGGAGAGGGAAAGGAAAAGGATGAAAAAGCAAAAAAGACCGGGGAAAATGATAATAAGGCCCTAAAGTGGCTGGCAGTGGGGGTGTAGGCCTTGGGGTTTGCTGGGATTTAGCATGGAGGGTGTTGGTGGTGCTGGAGGGAGGTTTTGGGGGTTTGAGGGAGCGCGGGATGGGTGCTCAAGGGTGCTGAAGCCAGCTCATGGATAAAATGAGGCTCTCTCTGCCTGCTGGACATGGCATGGCCTGGGTCACCCCTCTGCCATGGTCCAGGGGGCTCCCAAAATCCCCTGATCCCAAGGCAGCGATGGGATGGAAGCTCTGTGTCGTGTCCTTGGCTGTTCTCTCCTCTTAGGGACATCTTTGGGGAGAGCAGGAGGGAGAAGGTTTGGGATAATGTGTCCCTCTGGGATCCATCTCAGCAGATCCTTTGATTTTAATTGGGAGCCTGGAATGCTGCAGCCTGCTGTGGGGTTCATCTTCTTTGTCAGGAATGCCAGGAGCAGGTAGGGAAGGAGATGAGAAGAGCCCTTTGAAGATGAAGGGCAGTGGGATTTGGGAGCTGCTTTTTCTTCTCCTGGCATCACCCCACTCTCCTGTCCCTGCTGGGAAAGGCTGGTTTCCCTGGATGGACCCATGTGAGGTCCCAGTGCCAGGGCAAGCAGATCCCATCTCTGCTGCTGAAAGGGAAGTTTGGAGCCGGGGGAATGGGGCCCTTTTTCCATATGGGAAGCCCTTCCTGGGCTGCCCCTGTTCCTATAGGGGGCCCAATGGGAAAAATTCTGCAACTCCTGTTTTGGTTTTTTTATAGGCAAAATGTGACTCTTCAAAGTGGATTTGAGCCATCCCAGGGTGGCACCTGCTCCTTGCCTGGCTGTGACCTGGCCCCTTTAGCACCCAGAGGGTCCCCAAAACTGTCCTTTGAAGCCAGGGGAGGTGAGGGTTGGCTTTTCCCAAGCACCTGGAGCTCTTTGCATTGGTGTTTGGGATCTTTATTCTTCCCAGCACTGCCTTGTGTCTTCCCTCCATCCCTTCCCTGTGCTTGCAGCTCTCCAGAGCTGCTCCTTGGGAAGGGCTGAGCAGCCCCCTGGGCTGTCAGTGGCCTTGGCACTGGCAGGTCACAGGTATTTTGGCTGGATGAGGAGCCAGGTGGGAATTGAGATTGTGACCCCACAGAGCTCAGAGGCTGGACTGTTTCTGGGGTGAAATGCACCCTAAAATTCCCAGCATTTCACACCTTCTCCAGAGGCCACATCCCAGGAAGCCAAATCTTTGGGCTGAGGGCTGTGAGTGAGCATCATCCCTGTTTTGGGATGGAGCAGGGGATCGTGAGAGCTGCTCCAGCTCTCTTTGAGGCTGGAGCAGGTGGGACTGAAAGGCGTTGGATGCACAGTAAGGGAAATGGGGGAAGTCTGGGAGCTGTCCAATCCCAGGAGGGATTTGAGATCCTGATGATGAGCGTGGAAGTGCCGGAGCCGCCTCTCCTGGTGGGTGTTTGTCAGCTGGAGTGGTCTCATGGCAGCTCCATCGCCAGCCACAGCGATTCCGCATCGATTTCCATGGCTCCAGCTGACAGGGCTGTCAGGGAGTGGGGAAACGGCAGCAAAGAAATGGGGGGAGGCAGGAAAGAATAAAAATCCCCCTTGCTCCTCCAGTTCCCTCAGCAAGGCAGTGCCAGTGCCCGAGGGAGGCTGGGCAGGGGTGTCCAGGGACTGGCCCTGTGTCCCCATGGTAGTCACAAGCCCCATTCCCCTCGGCCCCATTGGTGTCACACAGCCCATGGCCACCACTCTGTCCGGGGTTGTGGCCAGGATATTTGTCCCTGTGACACTGACAGGGTGGGGTTTGTGGTATTGATTTCTTTCTGGCTAATTATAATCACTTAACACCTCGTTAGGAGGCTCCTGCAGGGATGCTCCTGCTCCGAGGGAAAATTGGGAATGGAACCTCTGGGTTTAAGGAAGGCACTGCCACCACCTCTGCTGCAGCTGTGTCTGAGTTTAAATGTCATTTCCCTCCCCTCCCTCCACGTTGCAGGGCTTGGAAAAGGGCCAGGAGAAACCCCGGCGTGGAAGAAAGGGGCTGTGTTTGGAGCTGGGGAGGAGGAGGCGGGAGGTGGGATGTGAAAGGAGCTCTGTGCTTCCCAGCAGAGTTACAGGGCCAGGACAGTGGGGAGATGCTTCTCCCATGAGAGGCATCGCTCTGTGCGGGTCCCTAATATCCATGGCCTCCTCCCCAGGATGAGGATCCTGACTCCCTGTCTGGAGGCTGCTGTGACTCAGAGCTGGTTTGTGCCAGGCTTTGCGCTTCCTGCCCCCTCCTCGCTGCTCCCAAAGCGTCAGCAGCGCTCCAGGGGAGAGCTTTTAGTGCTCCCATCCCTTCCCTGAGCATCCCCATCCCACAGGCAGTGGGTCCCTGCTTGACCTCAGAACTTCCCATATCCCTGTCCTGCTTTCTCGGGTCCTCGAGGGAGACTGGCTGAGGGAATGGGATTGTGGGATTCTGGGAGGAACTGGAACCCTTCTTCCTCCCAGTGCTGCCTTCACGCTCCTCTTCTTCTCTTCCTGCAGGGTTGGGACCAAAGGAACTCGGGATTTTTGGGGACAGTGATGCTCCTTAGCACAAGGCACTGCCCTTCCCCATCCCTTATCCTCCTGGCACTGGCTCCCAGTTCCCCAGAGCCAGATCAGAAGTCACTTTCTGATATTTAAATTGCCAGGGAATTGCATGGAAGCCCAGAAGCCTTTTCTGGAGCCTTGCTGGTGCTTTTGCTCCTCCCTGGATGTGGAAGCCCCTTGGAAGGGATGGAGAGCCAGCAGAGGCTCATGGCTTTGGGCTTTCAGAACCAAGGATGAGCCTGGAGCTAACAGATGAGCTCCTGTTTTTTACCCGCTTTGCTCCAGTTTATATCAAATAATCTCCCACCAGATCACAATTCTGACACGGAGAAGAGTGAACATGGCCACATCCAGCCATCCCGGTGGATACAGCCAGAGGTGCTGCTGGCTGAGGTTGCCATTCAGGGAATTTTGTCTGTGGCAAATCCCACGGGAGGCAGGTTTATCTCCTCCAAGGCTGGGAGAGACTCCCTGAGTGGGTACCACAGAGCCCCTCCCGCCTCCCAGCCCGGGCAGGTCCCTTGGGAGCGCTGAGCTCCTCGTGGCCATGATGAATGCACAGATCAGTGTGGTGGGAATGATGCTGTCCCTGTGTGGAGCGCTGGCTCCAGTCCCGCTGCTTCCCATCACGCAGGGAAGAGGGATGGATGCGGGAATGAGGGGAGGAGGCAGCCTGGGGAGCTGCCAGGAGTGAGCTGGGGCTGCCAGGGGCTGAAGAATGGCCGAGAGCAGAAGAAGGGGCTTTAGAGCTTAATTTCCTGTCCCTGCTGTGGGGATGGGATTTGTGCTGCCATCTCCAAGGAGACGCCGGCTGCGCGGCCGCTGGAATACTAATGGTGTGGGAAGCATCTGCCAGGGGGCTCTGGGCACCCCGAGCCCCTCCCTGGCTGTGGCAGTCACATTTTGGGGAGTGGGAGCCCCCAGGACTTGTTGGTGGTGGCAAGGAGGGGGTGGGGAGACAGGGACATCTTTCCATCTTTCCTGTGGGATGGGGTCGGTGACCCCTTTCCTGCAATTCCCTTGATGTGGGGAGTCACTACTCAGTGCACCTGGGGCTCCCCCTCACTGCCATGTGGGGGTGGCTGGTTTTTGGGGACCCACAGATGTTTGTGGAGATGGCTTTTGGACACCCACCTCTCCAAGCATTGCCTTGGCTCTGGATTGAACTGTGGATCCATGCACCGGCAGCAATGATTGAACCCCAAGCTCCCCCCATCCCCCTGGGTTTTGGGGTGGCAGAGAAAGAGGATGTCTCCCCACCCCCCACCGAAGTAAACCCCCCACCAAAGTAACATTTTCAAGTTTGCACCATTTTTTTGGGGTACTTAAAATTCTCTGCCCAAGGAAAAGGAGCTGCAGAGGGGAGTCAAAGGTTGGGGATAATTAACCCAGCACAGTAATGAAGCTGATGGGTCTGGGAGCAAGGTTTTGATGGGAGTGATTTTGAAGAGGATTATGGTTTAAGGGTATGATATCTGGGGGGTTGGGGGTGGTGTGCTCTTGGCAGAGCTGGAATTTGGTGGGGCAGGGAGCAGGGATGCATCCCTGAGGGGATGGAAGGGGAGCAAGACCCCAAGAGCTTATCCCAGCATCTCTTATGTAAAGGGATGGGAGCTGTGGGGGGTGTAATTAAACCTGCTGTTGATGAGCTGCTGCAAAGCTGCTTAGTGCAAATGGAATGAGGGGAATTGCAGCCTTGTGTCACCCCCCTCTCCACGTCCCTGCTCCCTGGGAGCAGAGGCAATGCCAGCACCTCCCCTTCCCGGTGCCAGGGAGAGAGGTGTCCCCAAAAGAGGTGCTGAGATGGGGAGGCTGTGGTGTGACCTCCCTCTGCTCTCCTGGCAGATGGAGAGAGGCCGGGGGAGGTGACGGATCCCGGGAGGCGGCCAGCAGCAGCGCCGGTGTCGGCACGGCGCAGGAAGGTTGAGGATTCCAGCGAAAGCCACGAGGAAGATCCGATGGTAATGGCGGTGGGAAGGGGCCTGTGGAGGTCTGGGAGCAGAGTGCTCCAAGTCTTGTCCAGCTGAGGGTACATCAGAACCTCTGATTCTGCCCAGCAGCCCTCACAGTGGATAAACTCTCTAATATCCCATTGAATAGATGGGATATCCCTGCCAATATCCCACACTGTGCTTTGTGTCACAGCTTCCCTGAGAAGGGCCCAGCTCTGCAATTCCTGCTTTTCTGAGCAAAGCCACCTGCTCCTGCGTGTTCTGCTGTCCAGGAGAGCCACTATACTCCAGGTGGAGCCTCCAAGCAGGAGGCACCTGGAATTGCAGTGACAAGGACATGGTGCTGTCCCCTGTCCAACAGGTCACCAAGCCCCTGTTGAAGGCCTCCTAACAAGGCAGACAGATGGCATGGTGGGAGGGGGAAGCCTGTGGTCATTCCTCAGAAATAAGGGACAGATGGACAAAGGAGAAACCTCAGGTGCCTCCCAGAAGAGGCACAGGCTGATGCTGGTTAAGGACAGAGGGCACAGCAGGAATTGCATCCTGGCTTTTCCTGAGAAGAGGGAGAATGCTTCCAGTGAGCCTGGCACAAAACTATCCCTCATGAGGTCTTCCAAGGGCACTGCTCCCTCCTCCGGGGCTCTAATGAGTTTGTTTAGGCAGTTTGCTAATTATTTCCTTGGTACTGTGCATGCAAATGGGCTGTGCTGTGGTGACAGTGCTGTGCCTGCCCTGGGGAAGAAGAGGGGGATGATGCTCTGGGGAAAATGAGGAAGAGGGGAGTGCTATGGAGGGGCTACAGAAGTACCTGGCTCTTCCTTGTCACCCATCAGCGAGCTGGAGGCAGGTGAATGCTCACTTAATCTCTCTGAATTACAAGATACAAGCAATGGGATTAACCTAATCCCCTTTAAAGGAAGAGGGGGAGCGGAGAGACATTAATCTTCCTCTGCTCAGGATGTAGATATCACCTCTGTGCTCTTAGAGAGAGCCCAAAATTCCAGCAGCCCCCAAGACTGGCCAAACCCTTTGGATGAACAGAAAACTCACTGTTTTGGAGCAGTTTTGGCCGAGGAAGGGAAACAAGTTTAGCTGGAACATTTTGAAACTACTGCCTGTGATACCTTGCCAATATTTTTGTGCCTCCTTCTGCTTTCCTTCGCCCTGAGCTGTGAAATCTTTCGCCTTGGTTTGGCAATGCTCAAAATGAGGTGTTTAGATCATGGAATCCTGGAATGGTTTGGGTTGGATCTTAGAGCCCATCCAGTTCTACCCACTGCCATGGACAAGGACACCTTCCCCTAGCCCAGGTTGCTCCAAGCCCTGTCCAACCTGGCCTTGAACTTTTCCAAGGATGGAAAAGGATGCCACAGATTTTCTGGGCAGCCTGTGCCAGGACCTCACCATAGATGCACAGAGACATCCCACAAGTATAGGATGTGCTGGCCCTGATCACCGTTCCCATCTCTCCCTCTCCACAGAATGATGGGCAGGACGTGGATGGCTGGTTTTCCAGAGGTCAGCGTTCCAACCGTGCCGGCAGCCACCCCAAACTCAACCTGACCAAGCAGGCCTTGCCCTGGAATGAGCAGGTGAGTGGACAGGCAGCAGCCTGGGAGGGGATGGAGGAGGAGGAGCCCCACTCAGCTCCCTCTCCTCTCCCACAGTACAAAGGGAAGGCAAACCTGCACGTCTTTGAGGACTGGTGTGGCGGGGCCGTGAGGCATCTGAGGAAGAATCTCCACTTCCCGCTCTATCCCCACGTGAGTCCCGGGATGGGTGCTCAGGGATTGGCAGGAGGGTCCACCCATCCCTCCCTGGGTCTCCACTGGTCCTCAAGACCTTGGTGTGCAGGGTTTGGCTTTGGGAGGTGATTCCCAGCTGGAGGAGCGGTGGGTGGTGGTGATAACATGGAACAGGTGATCCATGCCCGTCTCCTCGGCAGACCCGCACCACGGTGAAGAAGCTGGCTGTGTCTCCCAAGTGGAAGAACTATGGGCTGAGGATTTTTGGCTACATCCATCCCTTCAAGGATGGTGAGTGATGGAGCATGGCCTTTTCCCTCATGCAGCAATGTGGAAACCCTGTGTTCTTCCCCTCCATGGCCACAGGAGGACAGAAAGGCTCTTGGAGATTGTCCCCAGGTCCTGGCTACGGGGCAGGAGGGTCCTTCTGGGGCAAAGCCCCATTTTCCTGTGGCTTTGGAGGCCACATCCAGTAAAGAGCCATAACGTGAGGTCTGGGGTGGCCCATCCCTGTTTCCCATCTCACCGTGAGGCAGCAGGACTGAGCCCACACCACCAGGGTCCCCGTGTTCCTTGGTGGTGACCCTCTCCGTGGCTCTCTGCAGGGGATTTCCAGTTTTCTGTGGCATCAGATGACAACTCAGAGTTCTGGCTCAGCTCGGACGACAGTCCCTTCAATTCCCGACTGGCTGCATTTGTGGGCAAGGTACAGCATCACCTCTCTGCCTTGCCCTGCTCCAGGGGGAGGGATCCATGTGTGGCTGTGCTGGGGGCAGCTCTCCTGCCTCTCTGCTCTTTTGGGAATGCCAGGCTGTTTCAGCCTGCTCCCATCCCTGGCCAGGCCTGGCTTGGCTTCCAAAGGAACCCCTTGGTCCCTTCTTGGTTGGAGCTGCCAAGGACCAGGAGATGTAATATTTATTCCTGGATTTTCTTGGGGCTCATTCATGTAATGGGAAGCTGGTGGGCTTTGGTGTGGTGTCCTGCTGTTCTTATGCTCCTCCTTCCTTCCCAGGTGGGCACGGAGTGGACGGCACCGGGAGAGTTCACCAAGTTCAGCTCCCAAGTCTCCAAGCCCCTGCGGTGAGTGTGTCCTTGGGGATCATCCCATGGGGGTGGAGTCTGGGACACAGAGCTGCTGGCTCTGACCTCCCTGGGCCATGGTTCCTTCCCAAAAGGCACGTGGGGCTGGGCTGGACCCCAGATCCACGGTTTGAAGGGACAAGTGACATGGTGGGAACAGTGATGTTGCAATATCTCTCCAATCCCACAAAACCACTAGCAGTGGGATGGGGGAGCAGACACCCTCCTCAGCTCCTTGTCTCCTTGCCTCAGGAAGGTTTTACCCACCCGTGGACAGGACAGGGAGGCTTTCCCAGGCTGGCCCTGGGCTCTGACTGCTGTGTCCCCTCCCCTGCAGCCTCATGTCCTCCCGCCGTTACTACTTCGAGCTGCTCCACAAGCAGGATGACCGGGGCTCGGACCATGTGGAAGTTGGGGTGAGTAAATGCCCACCTCCCCCATGCCAGGCTCCTTCCAGGACCAGAGAGCCAGTGCCAGGGCTTTTCCCATGTGTGCTCAAGTGCTTCATCCTGGAGCAAAGCCATGGTTTCCCCCTCCCATGGCCACCAAACAAGTCAGTTGTCACTGTTTCCCTGGTTATTCCAGCACCGGGATGCATGGAGTGCTATTCTTCTTTCCTGCTGGTCTTTGGGCAGCTGAAGACCCTGGGCAAGAAAAGTCCAGAGCAGGCAGGTCCCACCTTGCTGGCTGCATCCCAGCAGTGGGAGAGAGGTGGCTGAGATGATGGAGCAATTCCTTGTTTTCTTCTTTCTCCCCCTTGGAATTGCCATGAGTTTCGAATCTGAACTTGCCTGCCTTGGCAGCAGAGCCCTGGCAAAGCCTGGAGTGTGTGTCAGGGGCTCAGGCTGGCTGAGGGGAAGATATTGGCTCGTTAGCAAAGGTTTCCTTTCTCCCAAGAGCTCATTAATCACTGGAGTCAAACTGGTGCCAGCAAAGCATCAGGGAGGCCAGGCAACACCCCTTCCTTGCTGGCTGCCTCCCTCCTCCCCATCCCCTCTATACCAATAAGATCTGCATTTCTTTGGGCGAAAACAAATAGTGGGGAAAACAAATAGATGGGAGAGATGTTTCTGAGATGGGATGTTTTTTGCTGGAGGGAGGGAGCAAAGAGCCTTTCAGCCGTGCAGAAAAACCACTCAGCTGTGCAGAGAGAGACAACAACAACATCCACAACAAAAGCAGGACCCTGATGTGTCTCACCCCGGGGGCATTGAAGGGCTTGCCCCGACAAGGGCTCCAGACTGGCTTTTAAAATGCTGGAGTTAAATCAGGGCAGGCAGCTCTGGAGACCCTCTTAAATCAAGGCAAACTTTTCTTTGTAAAGCAGTGGAGTGAATAAAGGAGTCCTTTGGTCACAGGATTTGTGACAGTCCCAGAGGGAACCAACATGAGCCTGTATCCTACCCAAGGAGCCTTTCCCTCTCTGACCCTGCAGGGATCTCTGCTAATCCCAAACCCTGCAGGAAATGGGGCAGGATCAGTCCTTTCTCTTACTCCTCTTCTGCAGGGAAGTTTCTGGGAGCTCTGGCCAGGGAGGAGCCCATCCTGGGGTGCCGGGGTTGGGCAACTGCAGCCTGATCTCTGCCACCCTCCTGCTCATTCCCCATCTCCTTTTATTTTTTCCCAGTGGCGAGTTTTCCTCCCCAGCCTGAAGTTTGAGGTGATTGACTCTTCCTACATCTCCCTGTACACAGGTAAGGGCCCGGTGCCTCCTACAGCCCCAGCCAGCAGGCTCTCCAGGGGCTCCATGTGCTAGGAGAGATGGGCAGGAAAGCAGAACCTGGGAAATTGGGTCCTGGGGGCACATCTCAGCCTCTGAATCCCCCCACTGGCCTTCTGCCTGGTGTAAGGACGAATGCAAGGGCTGCACTGGGTAGGATTGATGCTGGGAGCAAGATGAGATGCTGCTAAAAATGGGCTATGGAGTGAACACAGCATGGAAGCACAGCTCTGCTGGTGCTCCAGCCTCGTCCTGCCTGCCAAGACCCCTCTGGCTCCGGGGCCTGCCCCTGAGTTACGAGGAGCTGTCGTGGAAGTGGGGATGGATGGCACAAGGTTTAATTAAATCTATAGATCTTCTGCTTCCTGCCCCTGCCCTGGCAGCAGGAAAGAGCTTGATGGATGGCTCCTGGCCTGGTGCTCCGCACGGAGCGGGAGCGGTCATCATTCCTGCTCTGGAAGGTGTCGATAAGGGGGAGGGGGCAGGCAGCAGGCAGGATCCGTGGGGACAAGAGGGATGATGGGTGCCAGTGATGCTGATGCAGGTGCCCATGAGATAGATGATGTGCAGATAAATCCCTGAATTCTTCCTGCTTCTCCTTCCTGCTTCCTGGCACCCTGAGGCAAAGCCATATTAGCCCTGGGGAGCCCAGCCCTGGTGGGGGCTGCCAGCAGCAGGCAGAGCTCCTTCCTTCCTTCTTTCCATCCTTCCTCCCTCCTTCCCTCTAGACTTTTCCAGGGGCTTCAGCCCTACCCCTGCCAGCTGCATGGACACATTTGGGAAACTTTTCCCTGCCACAAGAACAATTCGGGGCATGGGAGGAGGGAATCCTGCTTCCCTGTGGGTCTGCAGCAGGCAGGGTTTCTTGGGCAGGGAGCAGCCATGGAGCATGGCTGAGGTGATGGGAGCAGGGTGAGCTGCGGTGGGAGCCTGGGGCTGGTTGGTGGCCAAGGGTGACATGCCACCCTCATCTCTGGGTAGGTGGCAAGCCAGCTTGTGTTGCAGTTACCTGCAGGAAGGACATCCAAAGTTTAACCCCTGTGTCCTTGGGAGTTACAGTCCTGAGCATTCCCTCGTTTTTGAGTCTGTGGTAATGGGAGCAGGATAGCCTGGCTGGGATCTGCCTGCCCTGGTCCTCATTAGTTGATGCAATAATCATTAGGCTGATTAGTCGTGGGGTCTGCGAGATGGCTGGGAGGGCAGCATTGCATTCCTTGGGAGCAGGAGGCATCCACGGTGCTTCCAGCCCTCTTGGAGGGAGTGGGAAAGGCGCCCTTGGAGGATGCTCCCGGTGTGCCTGGGGGTTCAGCCCCGGCCCTGTCCTGCAGATGAGTCATCCCTGAAGATGAACCATGTGGAGCACATCCCGCAGACCTTGGCCAGCCACAGTGGGAGCCACCTCTGGGAAGCCCAGCAGGACGAGCACGGGGCCGACATGCTCAAGGCTGACCCCAGGGATACGTTCTTCCTCAGTAAGTGCCTGAGAATGCATCCATGCTGATCCCTAGTGGGATTTGGGAGAGGAAAAAGGCTGCTGTGGGCACCTGGGTCATCCCTGCTGCCCTCTGCCCATTTCTGGAGCGGAGAGGTCTCTGCTGGGAACACGTTGGGATGCTTTGGGCTTCTCCACAGCCCCTGCCATCGAGCCGTCCCGCATGGAGAACGTGCTGGTGCCCTGTGCCTACAGCCCCACCTACGTGGTGAAGGATTTCCCCATTGCCCGCTACCAGGGCCTGCAGTTCGTAAGTGTTCCCCTGGGGACAGGGCCATGCTCCCAGAAGGACATGGTGGAGCCCAAGGCAAGGATGTTCCCACCTGGGTAAAATCCAGGAGGAAGCATCGCTCACTGGAGAGTCAGGCTAAGCTTGCCTGGCTCAGCCTTGAGAGGATTGGGGTTAAATCCCTGAGAGGGTTGGGGTTAAATCCCTGGGTTTGAGGTGCTGAGGATCACTTTGTTGGTGGTGGTGGCCTCGGGGTGACATGACACCATTTATCCCTCAGGTCTACCTCTCGTTTGTGTATCCCAACGACTTCACCCGCCTCACTCACATGGAGACGGAGAACAAGTGCTTCTACAGGGAGTCCCCCCTCTACCTGGAAAAGTAGGTACTGGGTGCCAGGATTTTGGGGTGCTGCACACAGGGGGCTGATGTCATCAGTGCTGAGATGATGCATCCTCAGCCATGTGTCCCTGTCCCCAGTGGAAGGGTCACTCCAGGCTGGCTCTTTCCCCATCTCCCAGGCATGCAGCAGCTTGAGTGCTGGCAGTGCTCCTGGATTTGGGAACCCCGACTCCCTTGGCAGCTGGGTGCTCCTTCCTGCACACATTCTCCCAGGCCCTCACCTTCCCTCTCCATCCCCAGGTTTGGGTTCTACAAGTACATGAAGATGGATGAGGAGGAGGAGGATCCGCGGCAGCGAGCGTTTCTCTTCCTTGGCCCTGACAGTGAGTCACCAGGATTGCTGGGCATGGGGCCGAGCTCCCGGCATCCTCACTGGCAGCTCATCCCCTCGGAGCTGTCGCTCATCAGGATGACTCCAGTGGTGCCAGAGGCTGCAGGAGGGCTGGGCTGTGCAGAGCAGCATCCCTCAGAGCATCCCTCCCAGCATCCTGCTTGGCATCACAACAGGCTATGCGGGAAGCAGGAGACTGGATTGGGATTTGCTCTCCCTCCAGCATCTCTTGGGTTGGCCTCAGCAGTGGGCAGCAGGAATCAAACCCAGTGTGGAGTCTGGGGATGTCCATGGAGGCTGGGGGTGCTCCTGGGGAACCAAGGCTGTTCAGAGCCTGCCTTGGTCAATTTGCAGCTTGGCAAAGCCCTGGCAGGTTGAGTTTGCTCCTGGATGGAGTGGGATTGGTGCTGAGATTTGAGGTGGGGATAAGTGGCGGGAGATGGAGCTGCAAGCCCTAGTCGGTGTCCCTGTGTGGGTATCCCCTGCTGCCCTGGCTCTGCTCCCTCACCTCCTCCACTCACAGGCTCCTCTCCTGCCGGGATCAGGCTCTGCCTCCTTGTCTCAGCCTCAGGGTATTAATCTCTGCCTTTGTTCCCTAGATTTCCTGGAGGATGAGGAGGAGGAAGAGGAAGGAGTGGACAGCCCTGAGCCCACGGACCCCCTTGCCGAGGCCAAGGAGCAGAGCTTTGGACCGGCCTCCAGAACCAAAGGGAAGGATCCCGTGCCGGTCACCAGGGATTACGGAGATGACCTGGACTATTACAGCTTCCGCCGGAAGCGGGGCTGGGTGCAGGCCAGGACGGGCACCCCCGGGCAGCAGGGAACATGGAGCACATCTAGCCCACCGGCCGCTCTCCAGGAGGATCCCGCTCCGGAGCGGGGCCTGGGCCGGGCGCTCCATTGGCTGCCCCAGGACCAGGGTGAGGAGGATGAGCTGGGGCTGCCAAAGCACAGCACAGCCCTGGGCCTCCAGCCACACCTTTCCGTGCCCATCTTTGGTGGCAAAGCCAAAACGCCGGGTCCCAGCAGGCCGGTGGCTCCCAGTGAGGACAAGAAGCCCCGGAAAACCCAGGAGAAGGTCTACGTGACCCGGCTGCAGCCCGGGAAGCGCAAAGCCCCGGCCCGGGACCCGGCCTTCCCTGGCATTTTCCTGTATCCAAAGCCTGTGAAGAGAGTCCACCTCCGCTCCAGGACCCCACAGAAGCATCCCATCACCCCCAACAAGCTCCGGGCTGTCCCTGGCCGCCGGAGCCCCTGGCTTCTGAGCAACATCTACAAGGAGAGGGACCCTGCCAAGCGGAAGAGCGGCCGGAGGTGGGACCGGCTGCCCAAGCAGCGAGTGCTGCCTGGCCTTCTTGCCCTAGGGACCGAGGGGCTCTTCAGCCATGAGGACACAACCCCTGCTCCAGGCAGGACAGCAGCCACTGCCGACTACAACTCATCCGAGGCTACCCGCTCCGAGGGGACACGGGTGACATCCTTTCTGAAGGTGTCGGAAACAACGGCGTCGCAGCAGGAGGAGGGAAAGGGCCAGGAGGAGGAGGAGGAGGAAGAGGTGTCGGACTATTCCTACGAGGCGGGGGAGCTGCAGCAGGGCTGGCTGGAGGACTCCATCAACTGGCAGCGAACGTTCAGCGTCAGCTCTGTGGACTTCGAGCTGCTGCGCTCCGACTGGAACGACCTGCGCTGCAATGTGTCGGGAAACCTGCAGCTGGCTGAGAGTGAGGTGGTGGATGTGGTGGCCCAGTACATGGAGAGGCTCAACGAGAAGAATGGGGGGTACGGAGGCAGTGGGATGCTGGCGGGAATTCAAGGGGGAGCAGTGATCACCATGATGGTGATTTCAAGGCTTCTCTTCTCCCCGCAGGATCTACACCCTCCTGAGGATCATCAACGTGGAGAAGCGGCGGGACACGGCGCGGGGGAACCGGTACCTGCTGGAGCTGGAGCTGACGGAGCGGGGCCAGCGCACGGTGCGGCTCTCCGAGTACGTCTACGTCCTCCTGCACCAGGGCAAGCAGGACGACAGCGCCGAGGCCAACCCTGACGGGCTGGCCCTGGGGGCCACTGAGCCCCAGCCCAGTGCCTGGAGCATCCTCTATGGAAAATCTGTGCTGTGCCAGCCCCTGCGGCTCAGCTGGAGGCAGGACGTCATGGTGCACTTCGTGGTGCCAGGTAGGTGAGGGCCAGACACGGCTCTCCAGGGTCTGTGCTGCTCCCTCAGCATCCTCCAGTGGGATGAAGCTGTCACCTCTGGGTGGGAGGGGGTGCTGTGCCCCCCCTGAGCCCGAGGGACGTGTCTCTGGCAGTGAAGAACCAGGCCCGCTGGGTGCAGCAGTTCATCTCGGACATGGCCGGCCTCTACGGGGCCACAAGGGACGCCAACTTCAATGTCATCCTCGTGGACTTTGACAGCGAGGACATGGATGTGGAAAAGGCCCTGCAGGACGCCCAGCTGCCCAGGTAACTCCCAGCCGGTAGCCTCAGGGTCTGGGGGACTCACTGTTGTGGGACAGGTGCTCACACAACCTGCTGCTCCTTCCCTGCCTTGCTGCCCCTTCCCTCCTCACTTTTGGGGGTTTAAATTGCTTTTCCATGTGGATTTGGGGGTGCAGAAACTTGACTCCATGGGGGGACCCTCAGCTTGAGAGGTAGCACCTGCACATTCCTGAAAAGGTTCTTGCCCCATGCTGGTGTTTCCTGTTCCTTCCTGGCTGTGTCCCTGTCTGTCCCCAGTGCTACCTGCCCTGTCTTCTCTCCCCAGATTCCAATATCTGCGGCGCATGGGGAATTTCGAGCGCTCTGCTGGGCTCCAGGCTGGTGTGGACATGGTCGAGGTGAGGGGGACAGGGACCAGCTCTGGCTGTGGCTTCTTTCCCTGGGCTGTTCCTCTCTGATTCCCCTGACTCATGTCTGTCCCTCCCCAGGACGAGCACAGCATCGTGTTCCTGTGTGACCTGCACATCCATTTCCCTACCAACATCCTGGACAGCATCCGGAAGCACTGCGTGGAGGGGAAGCTGGCCTACGCTCCCATCGTCATGAGGCTGAGCTGTGGCAGCTCCCCGCGGGAGCCCAATGGTGAGCAGAGACCCCTTTCTGGCTGGGAACACCCCAAAACCAGGCCATCATCACTTGATGCACCTCTGCAGGAGGTGGATCAGATGGGGATGGACCTGTGGTGGGAAGAGGGGCTGGGATGGGGAATCCCCATGACTTCCAGGTGGTAGAGAGAACACAGAGGGGATGATAGGGTATTTGGGCATCCCCCCAGCCCTCACCTCGTTGCTCCCCCGCCCCCTCCAGGCTACTGGGAGGTGAATGGCTTTGGCCTGTTTGGCATCTACAAGTCGGACTTTGACCGTGTGGGAGGGATGAACACGGAGGAGTTCCGGGACCGCTGGGGCGGGGAGGACTGGGAGCTCCTGGACAGGTGAGCCTGGGGATCCTGCAGCCCCTAAACCCCTAAAAATAGCATTGGCCACATGGATTTGGGCACATCCATCAAGCTGGCTGGGGGCTGGATGATGGGGTGGTGAAGGGGCAAACTTCCCTTTGGGAGGGCCATGCCCATTTGGATCCTTCTGTCCATCCATCTCTTGAGCCCCATCCCTTCCTTCCTCCATCCCCTGAGCCCTGTCCCTTTTTCCCTCTGTCCCTTGAGCCCTGTCCCTCTGTTGTCCATCTCCAGGGAGCCCCCTCCCTCCATCCATCCATCCCTGACCCTTGTCTGTCTGTCCATCCATCCCCTGAGCCCTCTCTCTCTGTCCCTCCATCCCCTGAGCCCTATTCCTCTGTCCCTCCATTCTTCCATCCCCTGAGTTGTATCCCTCTATCCAGCCATCCCTGAGCTCTGTCCCTCCATCCCCTGAGCTCCGTCCCTCTGTCCCTCCATCCGCAGGGTGCTCCAGAGTGGGCTGGAGGTGGAGCGCTTGCGCCTCAGGAACTTTTACCACTACTACCACTCCAAGCGCGGCATGTGGAACGCCCGCAGCAAGAAGCCCTCCAAGGACTAGTGCCCGAGCCTGGCCCGTAGCCACAGACCCCTGGCACCTGCCTGTCCCCCACCACCATGGCCACCGTGCCTCAGTGCCAGCACAGGGGGCTCCCAACACCCGCCATGGTTTTCCTGGGGAGGGGGGAGTGGGGGTGGGCTGTGGTGAGTGCTGCTGTTTTTTTTCTTAAGGGTCTAATTTCTTAGTCAGCAATGAGTTCATTAACTCCTTAGTGTGCTGGTGAGTCCCAGGGGCTTTGCTGGGTCGTGGAGGGCTGTGCCAGGCTGGGGATACTGGAGGTGGAATTGTGGCTTCCAGGATCCCTTTGCAGCTCCTTTCCTGCGTTGCCTCTCCCTGAAATACACAGTACCTTGTCCCCGTGTCAGGCTGGGGGAGCTGAGCTTTTGCGGAGGGGATGGCTAAGAACCCACTGGTGCTGCCCAAACCCTCCTGCTCCCCTTCCAGGACCCACAGAAGGAAGGGGAGGTTCTGGATGTGCCCTGCACTTGGGACATGCTGTGAGTGGGGGGCAGAGCCCTGAGGCTGGAACTGCCCATGCCAGGGGAGCTGGGCTGGGGGGAACAGGCAGAGCCTGGAGCAGGTACGGGCAGATGATGTTTCCAAGCTAATTTCTGTGAAATTATGAGGTAGGAAGCTGTTTTCAGGAAGTTTTTGTCTGTTTTTTGGTTTGTTGGGTTTTTTTTATTCTTAAAAAATTAAAATCAATGTCTTGGCTGGGATTTCCCTCTGCTCCATCAGCCTCACATCCGGACAGGGATGCAGGGCATGGTAGCCAGGTTGGCCTTTGTCCCTTAGACCCCGAGGGTCTCCCTCTGTGTGGTGGGAGTGGGCAGCAGCGTTTAGTTGTGTTTCCATGCGAAGAGGAGGAGGAGGCAGCACCCTGTTTGATGCTCGCCACACGCCCGGGCTTGCTGAGCCTCCACCCCACACCTGGGCTCCACCCAGCTCCATGGGGGGCTGCCCTGGTTCCCTGTGCATGTCCTGGCACACTTGTCCCTGCCCACCCCTGTCCCAGCTCTGTGCTGATGCTTCTCACCCGTGTCTCTTTGTGGAGGGTGTCTTGTCCCACCTGCCATGGGCTCCTGCTCCTCAGCTAGGTCCTCCCCATCTCTCAAATCCCCTGAGCTCCTCCCTGAAATAGTTTTGCAGTTTCCCCTCAAGTGTTTCATTCCCCATTTGCATCCCCCAGGCTCACTCCAAGAAGCCAAAGTTTGAAGTGAGGATGGACAAGGGGGGCTTAGCCATCAGCAAACAGCCACAGCGGGGGGGGGCTTTTTATCTCAAGTTTAGTACCTGTGGCCCTGGGCTCTGTTGGGAAGGCAGGAGTTATTTCTCCCCTCTCCTTGCCCTGATCCCTGTTTTTTTTGCAGCACTTTGGAAACACTTTGTTGTGGGTGAGGGCTGTGCCCGCTGCTCCAGGAGCTGGTCTGTGGCTGGGCAGAGCGGGTGGCCCCATGGCCCCTGGGCCACCAGTCCTACCCCAAAACCAGCCTGGCCTTAGGCACAGCTTTTCCAGCAGCTTCCCAGCCAGGGGAGCTCCAAAAGCCACCACCATCGGAGCAGGCACCGGGCTCAGCCAAATCCAGAGCTGCCACTGGTGTTGGGAGTGCTGCCAGCAGTGCCAGCCCCACAGTTTGGGGCCAGCTGATGGTGTCTGCTTGGGCCAGGGCCAGCAGCACAAGGCCCGGAGGGTTTGTTTCTCCGGTGGTGGATGAGCTGTGGCCACGGGATGACACAGGGATCAAGGGGATTGCGGGAGCCACAGGGAGCCTCTCCCGGGCCAGGTGTTGGAGCCCCAGGTGACAGCAGGGTGCGGGCAGGTCCCTGCTCCTGGATGATCCACCCTGGCCCTCCCTCCCCTGCAGGGACACTGGAAAGGCGTCGGGGCTTGTCCGGGGTGGCAAAACTCCAGCCTGGAGTTCCCTGGCTGAGGGGCTGCCCCAGCCTGAGAGGGGGGAGGTTGTGGAAGCTGTGGGGAGCACAGGGAACCTCCTGACAGCCCCGGGCTGAGAACGGGCCACATGTGACAGCAGTGGCCATGTGGAGGGTCCTGGCACCTCCTGCCTTGCACTGGGCTTTGCTGGGGGTCTCCCTCCTGGCATCCCGTGGTGAATGTGGGGTGTGGTGGGGGGCTTGGGTTAGTGGTGGTAGGAGCTAAGTGGTGGCCCCCCAAACTGGTTTGGCCCGTTTCAAACGCTCCCTCTCAGCTTATCTGGCTTCAAAGGGCTCCTGCTCCATCCCACGCACACAAACATGCTCCCTGCGAACCAGGGGGAGCCCCCTGCATCCCAAAAAATGTATGTGCCCCCCAAGCTCTGCCTCTCTTCCATCTTCTCCTTCTGGCACCCCCAAACCCTACCTATTGCACCCATGGGTGCCCTGAGCTGGGTGCTCAGGGGGATGTGGTGGGAAGGACACATTGGATCATGGCCATAGTGCCGGTGGGGATCCCTGGGGACTTTTTGCAGCATCCTGAAGGTGGCTGAGATATGGCTCTGCTGTGGGAGCTGGCCTCCCCAGACCCCTGGCTGTGCTGAAGATTTTGAGGAGCACCAGCGAGCCCCGAGATCCCAGCCTTGGCGGGGAGGCGAGCGGGTTCCATGCAAA
>VRYO01001269.1:38818106-38852815 GCA_009812075.1 Sialia sialis
GGCTGCTGGGCTGAAGGGGGCTCCTACAATCCCAGAACTGGGGAGGGGTGTTACCCACCCACCATGTCAGTCCTCGGCACATCAGCATGATGCCACCAAGAGGGATTTGAGGGACTGTCACCGCAAAGTGCTGGCTCGCAGCTCTTGCCACCACCCCGCCCCTGCCATGGCTCCTGCTGACGGCGGCACATTCCTTGGGGACAGCCGCCCTTTTCACCCCCGACCGAAGCGCACACAACACACGGTGTCACCGCCGGGTGTTGTAAACCCGGCCCAGCCCGGAACGCTGCTGTGGGTGACGCCAAGCGCTGAGCCAGGCCTGGCCACAGAACCGGGCCACGCTCACCCCAAACTACCTGGCAGGTGACACGGAGTCACCGTGTCCCTGAGTCGGGGCTGAGCACAGCCACAACTTGGGTCAGGAATGAGCCGGGCCTGCAGGCCCACAGCAGCGTGGCCTGGCAGCAGGGGGATTTCGGGGGATTTCGGGGGATGTCAGGAGCTGATCCCGGGCACAGCGGGCCGGGGGGACGTGGTGTCCCCAGCGTGGCTGTGATGGGGCGGCTCAGCAGGTGGGGCGAGGCTAATTAGTACCTGTGGTGGCAGCGGGGCCTGAGTCACCGCGTTCGTCACGGCGGGCCCGCGGCGCTCAGCCGCCCCTTTTTTATTATTGTTGTTTCTTCATTCCCCGGCTGATTTGAAAAGCAAAGCAGGGAGGGCCCAGCCAGGAATTACTGCACGGAGCCCCCACTCCAGGCCGGACCCCTGGGCCAGATGGGGGTCCAAAGTGCTCCTGGAAAGTGGCTGGAGTCATTTGGGGGTCCTTGTGGAGGTGGCCTGGGGTTTTGTGGTCAGCGCTGGTCCAGGGTTCTCCCCAGTGGTCTGAGACACCCCTGGGAGCCCATGTGGGGATCTGGGGCTCATTGGAGTAACAATCTGGGGGTCCAGAGCTGTAGAGAGAGGTCATATGGGGGTCCAGAGCACTCTCCTTGGAAGTTTCCTGGGGGTCTTGAGCTCATTGGAGGGACTTTTGTAGGGGTTTGGGGCTCAGTGGTAGGGCCATGTAAATCTCTGGAGGTCAATAGGAGGCTTCTCCAGGGGTCTGGGGCTCTCCTAGGAGACCATGTGAAACTTCAGGGCTCACTGGAGGAATAATGTGAGGTTCCAGGCTTCAATGGCAGGGGTCCCTGGGATCAATGGGGGGGAGGCTTTTGGGGGCCCAGGGCTCTTTTGGGAGGCTCCCTAGGGGTCTTGGGCTCATTGATGGGACAGTGTGGGGATCTGGGACTCACTGCTGTGGCTGTGCAGGAGTCAGGGGGTGACTGTCTGAGGGGCTCCTGGCTTTTCCCAAGGTGGGACCCCCAGACCCCTGACCCACCCACCTCCCTCATCCCTGCGAGGTCGCCCCTGGGCAGCTCCACCTGTGGAGGTGATGGTGTCAATGGTGACAGTGGCCCCGTGGGGCCCCCTCCTTTTCCCGGCGAGGCGTGGCGGCGGGGCGGGACGGACGGGCCGGGACGGAGCCTCCCTAGGGCTGGGGAACGCCGGAACGCCGCCACTGCCGCCGCTCACCTGCGCAGGGCGGCCGGGCTGCCCACGGCCCCTCGCCGCCATGCAGGAGACTAATGCCTTCCTGCTGTCGGCCTTGCAGCCCGAGGCCGGTGTCTGCTCGCTGGCCTTGCCCTCGGACCGGCAGCTGGATGAGCGTGGCCGGGAAGCGGCCGAGGCCCAGCGGCTGCGCAGCGCCCGTGTCCAGGAGCAGGTCCGCATCCGCATGATGCTGCGGGGACAAGCGCCCGCCCGCCCCGACGACCTCGCCGACGGCACCAGAGGTGGGAGAACCCCCCGGGACCCCCTGGGAACACGCGGTGGGACGGGTGGTGGGAGCCCCTCGGCCGGCACTCGGCTCTGGGCACACCCTGGCTGCGGGTTGGGGGGTGCCCCTCACCCGGACCGCGTCCCCCGAGCGTCCCCGAGCATCCCCAGCACCCCAGTGCTGGGACAAGGGGCAGCTGAGCCCCAGCGTGGGCTCGTTTCACCGCACTCGGGGTCGTGCGTCAGTTCTCCCAGCTGCCCTTGGAGGGCTTTGCGCTGGTGGGTAGCACGCCCTGCTTTGGGCTGGCAGCGGGGAGGATTTTCCCGCCCTGGCAGAGCCCCCCCAGCCCTGAGCGGCAGCGCTGGCCGGGCTCCAGCTCCTCCATTTAACGTCTGCGCCGGCGGCCTCCGCCCTGCTGCTCCGCCCGGCACTGCCGGGATCCCCCGAGCCCCGACCCCCGTGCTGGGCGCCTCGGCGGTGGGGACAGACCCCCTGCGACACCCCGAGGGCTGCCCTAGGCGTGAGTCACGCTGCTGGCACCACCAGCACTGGCGGCGTCCCTGTCCCGTCCCTGTCGGGTCCCGCCGGTGGCCCTGGGGCCGTGGCAGGGCGGATGGGCAGTGTGAGGTGCCATGGGGGACAGTGGGGTGGCCAGGTCCCTGCTAGGGTCCTGTTTCCAGGGCGAGGGAGCCGGGACTGGCTGTGGGGGATGCCTGGGCTGCTGATCCAGCTGCGGCTGGGGGGACCGGGCTGAGCCGCGGCGTCCCCGTCAAGGTGGCAATTAGTGCCCTCGCCGTCGGGGCATGAGGCTGGGCGGGGAGGCCACTTCTGCTCCCTGTGGCCAGCGGGCAGGTGAAGGTGGCCTCCTCCCATCCTTCTGTCCCCCTAGTTCTGCTCGCACTGCAGGAGGTCCCCCTGGGATGAGCTGGGGAGATCTTTGCTCTGCAGATCCCGCCCTGCCCTGCCTGTGCTCACGATGCCTCTGGCTGTCCTGCAGGTGGTCAGTACAGCTCTACCCTGCGCTCCTCCTTCAGCTCCCGCTCCCAGAGCAATGGCGTGGACCCCAAAGCCTCAGTATGTACTGGGGCACTGTCCCCTGCCCACCGCCTCAGCTGTGCTGGGGAGAGCTCTGAGCTCCCCTGGTGGGGATGGAGGGATGGATTCCTAGCCTTCCATTTCTCTCCCTGCAGCTGTACCAGCCGCTGGCCAAGAAGGATTTCGGCACGCTGTGGGGCAGCGGCTGGTCCTCCCGCTCAGCCGTGGACCTCACCCCGCACAAGCGCGTAGCCACCATCAGCAACGGGGGCCTGGCCAAGGGCCGTGCCTACGTTGCCGGCTATGCGGCCTCGCAGGTGGCCACCGCCTCGCCGCGGCCCAGCTCCTTCCATGAGCGCAACTTCCGTGGCCGACAGAACCTGGACACTCTGTCGCTGCGCTCCCTGCGCCTGGCCGACGGGCCCGTCCCGCTTCCCGATGACCGCTACAGCGTCCTGTCGGAGCAGCTGGACGCGCCGGGGCACCGGCAGCTCTACAAGAGCCAGGCTGGCGGCGGCTTTGGCCGCTCCTTCGCCTACGAGCGGCAGCTGAGCTCTGGCACGGCCACCAAGGCCGCCTGCGACTGGCTGGATGGCACCGAGGGGCCGCCGAGCCGCACTATCCGCGCGCCCGCCATGCGCACGCTGCAGCGCTTCCAGAGCAACAACCGCTCCCGCCTCAGCACCGGCTCCTTCGGCACGATGCCGGTGGGAAGCAGCGGTGCCTTCCTGGGGCTGGGGGAGCACAGTTCCCGCGCCCCTTCCGTGCGCAGCCTGGCCGAGTCTGGCCATCACCTGGCAGAGCCGCGCGCCATGGAGATGTACAACGGGCACAGCACGCTGCTTGGACACCACGCTGGAGGGTGAGGGCTGCTCCGGGCTGTCGTGGTCCTTGTCTCTGCTGTTGTCACCTGCCAGGGGAGAGTGGACCTCTCCAGCTCGCACTGGGCACAAGGGGTGTTGGGAAGAGGGTGAGAATGTGGGTGCAGCTTGGTCCTCTGATGATGGACCGAGTGTGTCCTGCCTCTGACCCTGGCTCCTCCATGGACACATCCTGAGACAGGCATGGCAGGAGGATGATGGCAATGGAGTCCCATGCCCAGAGTGCTGTGGGAAGGAAATGAGTTGGTGGGGGTCCTTAGAGGTGGTGACCATGGTGGGGCACAGAGGTAGAGTGTCCTGTAGGATGTTCTGCTGGAGCTCACCGGGCTGTGGTTCCAGGTTCGATGACATCGACCTGCCCTCGGCAGTGAAATACCTGATCGCCAGTGACCCCAACCTGCAGGTGCTGGGCGCTGCCTACCTGCAGCACAAGTGCTACAGCGACAGCAGCGCCAAGAAGCAGGTGAGCCTCCCGAAGGGTGGGAGCAGGGGGTTTCCCAGCCCCTCCCACATTGTGGGCAGGTGCAGGGGCCAGAGGGAGCCCTGGAAGCACAGCATGTCTGACCCCTCGGGCTCTCCCCTAGGCCCGCAGCCTGCAGGCCATGCCCAAGCTGGTGAAGCTGTTCAACAGCCCGAACCAGGAGGTGCAGCGCCACGCCACCGGCGCCATGCGCAACCTCATCTATGACAATGCTGAGAACAAGCTGGCGCTGGTGGAGGAGAACGGCATCTACGAGCTCATGCGCACCCTGCGGGAGCCTGACGACGAGCTCCGCAAGAACGTCACAGGTTGGGGACAACAACAGGATGGGTGAGGGTCCCTCTCCCCTGAGGGTGGCCCTTACTCCCCTCATGTGAGTGGAGCTGGGATGATGCTCCATGGGGATGATCCCTTTGTGTAATTTTCTCCAGTGTGAGCCCCCTGGGGAGGGGCATGGGGGTGGATGTGTTTTCCAGCCATGCTGGTACTGAGGGTCTCCCTCTGTGCAGGAATCCTGTGGAATCTGTCCTCCAGTGACAACCTGAAGGATCGCCTGGCTCGGGATACACTGGAGCAGCTCACAGACCTGGTCCTGGTCCCTCTCTCTGGGCTGGGCAGCTCGGGTGTCATCCAGCAGAACCCCTCAGAGGCAGAGATCTTTTATAACTCCACAGGCTTCCTCAGGTATCTCTTCCAGGTCCTCCCACTGGGAGCAAAGTTTTGGAGGGAGGAAGGGATGGGAGTAGTGTCTGTAGGACTTTCTTTTGGGCTCAGAAAGGGGTGGTTGTGGGGGATCCCCTTCTCTTTATGACAGAACCCCGTTCCCTTGCAGGAACCTGAGCTCTGCCAGCCAGCAGACCCGGCAGAAGATGCGCGAGTGCCATGGGCTGGTGGACTCCATGATCCACTACGTAAACAGCTCCCTGGAGGTGGGGAAGTCGGAGGACAAGGTGAGCCCCTGAGCTGGTGTTGTGCGGGCTGAGGTGCTGCTCCCCCATCCCGTTATGGAAAAGCACATCTTGATGCCATGCTGGGAGAACCAGCCCAGCTCCATCTGGGCTCTCTGGGCACAGCTGGTATTGTGACTCTTCCATGGAGCTGCTGTGCCAGCTGGACACACCCTGGGTGGCCCAGGGATGACACCCTCATGTCCCCTGTGCCCCCCAGAGCGTGGAGAACGCTGTCTGTGTCCTGCGTAACCTCTCCTACCGTCTGTACGATGAGATGCCCCCGTCCTCGCTCCAGCGCCTCGAGGGCCACCGGAGGAACACGGGCGGCACAGTGACAGGGGAGCTGGTGGGCTGCTTCAGCCCCCAGAGCAAGAAAGCCCGGGAGGTCAGTGGGGGCACATCCTGGACATGTCATCGGGGTGGGGCTGGCACTGGGAAGCACTGGCAGCGGAGATGATGCCAGGGTGGAGGTGGACGCCGGCCTCAGCTGTGGGTGGGACACTGAGGTGAGCTCAGCAGAGGGTGAATCAGGTGTTTAGGGTGAATCAGGGTGCTGAACCTCTGCTTTTCCATGCCACAGGGCATGCTGCAGCCAGGGTGACCTGCCAGCTCTGTGCCCAGCAGTTCAGGCTAGGCAGGCAGGGAAAAGGGAACACTAGCAGTGAGGGACACTGCAGAGGGGACATCCTCAGAGCCTTAACAGTGCCCTTGTCCCTCAGCACTACCTGAATGCAGACATCGTCACCTTCACGGAGGTCTCCAAGGACCCCAAGGGCATGGAGTGGCTCTGGAACCCGCAGATCGTGGGCATCTACAACCGGCTGCTGCAGCGCTGCGAGCTCAACAAGCACACGACAGAGGCAGCCTCAGGTGCCCTGCAGAACATCACAGCCGGGGACCGCAGGGTGAGGCCTGGGGAGAGCCGGGGGGGCCCCACAACCTGCCCTGGGTTCACCCCGATCTGCTCCCCGTGAGTGGAGGGAGCTGGCAGAGTCTCCAAGGGAGTGTTTGCCTTGCAGTGGGCGGGTGTGCTGAGCCGGCTGGCGCTGGAGCAGGAGCGCATCCTGAATCCCGTACTGGACCGCGTCCGCACTGCCGACCATCACCAACTGCGCTCCCTCACCGGCCTCATCCGCAACCTGTCCCGCCATGCCCGCAACAAGGACGAGATGTGTGAGTGCTGGGGGTGAACCAGGGCTGGGGAGGTGCTTCCCAACCTTTTCCTTTGCCTCCTGTTATCTCCAGCCATATCCTAACCCCATCCTGCCTGCTGCATCCCCACTTGCAGCTGAGCCTGCAGGCTGCTCCTTCCCCTGTTCCCAGACATGGCTCTGTCCCCCATGGCTCTGGCCACCAGCCCTGATGTGCCCTTTGCCCACAGCCACCAAGGTGGTCAGCCACCTGATTGAGAAGCTGCCAGGGAGCGTTGGGGACAAGGCCCCGCCTGCCGATGTCATCGTGAACATCATCGCGGTGCTCAACAACCTGGTGGTGGAGAGCCCCATGGCTGCCCGCGACATTGTCTACTTCGACGGCCTCAGGAAGCTCTTCTTCATCAAGAAGCGACGGGACAGGTGGGAGCTGTCAGCTCACACCTGGACTCATGTCCTGCTCTCCTCTCCCTTTCTGCTCCGCCACGGTGGAAGAGGGTCACAAGTTTCCCTTCCCAAGCCTGGGTGTTGGGAGTCCCCAGACTGGCTCAGAGTCACCTCGTGGCCACCTGCCAGCCCTTTGTCATTCTGCTATCACCACAGCTGCCTTTTCCCATCAGGGAACCTCTCTCTGCTCCTGCATGTTGTGGTGGGATCCAGATGTTCACCTCCTCCCTCTCCCCACCTGCACTAGGCCCCCCAGTCCCTCCAGGCCTCTCTGGGATGGTCTCCTTGTACTGGTGGGCATTGTGCCAGGCTCAGTGGTCCCCAAAACCTGTTGCATCCTGCTCCTTTCCTAGCTCGGACAACGAGAAGTCCTCCCGAGCTGCCGCCAGCCTCCTGGGAAACATGTGGCAGTACACCAAGCTCCACCGGGACTTCAAGATGGTATGTACCCATTTCAGAGCCTCCTGCAGCCAGTGGGAGGATCCCTAGGGAATCAGGGCCAGAGGATTCATCCTGGAGAGCCACACCACCCAAATACTTCCCAGGATACCATGGGGCCCCATTCCATGCCTGCTTTTTCTCAGGAATGGGGACATTCCAGAGTGTTGTCCCTGTGCGGGTGGGATGGGGATGGAGCAGAGGGGCTCCATGTGCCTGATGGGGCTATCTCCTTGCAGAAGGGGTACCGGAAGGAGGACTTCCTCAGCCTCTGAGGACACCCTGGGAGCTGGAATGCCTCGCTGGGATGCTCCGCGGTGCCGGCCATGCCATGGGGAGACTGCTCGCCGCCGGACCCCTGCTCTGTAGCCAAATCCCTACATCCCACGTGCCTCTGCTCTCTGCCAGGTCCCCTTCCCTGGCTGGGGGCCACTTGTCCTCCCTCCTGCCCAGCCTTAAAGCCAGAAGCTGCTTTTGGCTCTGCTGTGGGGCCCCATTCTCAGGCAGCTCTCTGCAAAATTTGTCTTGTCCTGCAGCTTGACAGGGGGGCAGGAGCTGCAGGGATTTGGGGAGGCTCCTGTAGAGCAATTCTGGTGCAAGGGAGCTTCTGGGGGTGCTTCATCCCAGCTCCCTGGGCCAGGGGCGTGCCTGTGCCACTGTGGAGTGTGCTGTGGGATACACTTCTTTTCTGCCCTGGCTGGGTGGGCATGGGGCTTTGCATCGCTTGGGGGCTTGGAGGGCTCTGAGGTGGCTTCCCACAGTTTATGGGGTGGCACACAGTGCGTGCAGGGATCTGGGAAGTGGTGCCATGACTGCGCTGCATTCCCCCTTTGCTAGGGGGGTTGTGTCTGATGGGGCTGCCTGTGCCCTCACTGCAGGAAGCCTGGCAGGGCCTCAGGGCCCCATCTGTCACCCTGTGGGGACTGTCCTGGTGTGGCAGAGCCGCTGCTGTTGCTCCTCACCAGCTGCTGCCAGGGCTGGGCCCTGATGGCGCAGCAGGAGCAGGATCCAGGCAGGGCTGTGTTTGCTGAGCAGTGTCACCCCATGGGTGGGGAGATGTCCCTGGTGCTGGGTGCAGACGGGTCCAAAGCTCTCTGTGCCACAGTGGTGGCTGGGAGGGGACACTTGGGTGGGTGGGAGTGGCTTTGGGCTGCCGGTGGATTTGGGGCTGGGGGAGCCCCCACGCTTGGGGGGCACAGGGCACCCCAGGGGGGATGATGTAGAGTAAGTAGAGGGGTGGGAGGATGGGGGGAGCGATCGGAGGGGTTGGAGGGGCCCCCATGGTGAGCGGCACCAGTACGGTCCTGGCTCAGGGTCACGGAGTGTTTGACTCTGCAGTTCTCTGTGTACAAGCCCCCCAGCCCTGTGTACCCCTGAAATAAAGGCCTTGAGTGATGCCCACCTGCACCTGCATTTGGATGGGGACAAGTGGGAGGGGAGACGGTGACCCCGGTGCCACCAGCACAGGGTGAGCTCACCTGGCAGTGCCACGCCCCACTCTGTGCTTGGCATGGCTCTGAGTTTGTGACATGGACACTGGTGTGGGAAGGACAGACTAAGCACTGCCTGTGGTGGGAGACCCTTCCCCAGTGTCATTTGTGTCCCCATCACTGACAGACCCAGTGGGTGCAGCAGCATTTTATTGTCACGGAGGTTTCCATCATGGGACAAAGGTGCTGCTGCCACTCCTGTTGGGCACTCCCTGGGACTGGGGCATGTTGTTCCTCAGAGAGCATCACCCATCCCAGCATTTGTCCATCACGCTGGAAGAACGTCCCTGCCACCCACAGCAAAGGACAGAGCCCAGGCACCTGGATGGCACCCAGGGGTGGCACTGAGGTATTACGGGCAGGGTGCTCCTGGTGATGGTTTTCCAGTTTTTCACTCTGGAGCCAGCTCCTTCTTTCCCAGCATAGCCATGGGCTCTGATCCCATCATTACTCCGGGCTCCTCGGCCTTGACCTGGTCCGTGTGTTCCCACAGGAAGGGGTGACACCTGCGGTCCTGCTCAGATGTCATCCTCTGTCACCAGGCAGTAGAAGTCCGTGCGGGCGCCGTAGTTGCGCGATCCCAGATCCGAGACGTCGAGCTCGGAGCGCTGCCCGTCCCGCAGCTGCACATCCTCCATCCCGCTGGATGCCGGAGCGCTGGGAATGCTGTGGCCACCGAGGCGGGGCGGCGGGGGGCTTCCGAAGACACGCCCTCGGAGGCCTGGCAGGAGCAGGAAGAGGGGTTTAGGTGGAGGGGGAAGGGGCTGGAAAGCCCAGGAGCGACCTCTGGGGCGCATCTGTCCCCTCAGGGAGAGGCAGCAGGGACACGGACCTGTGCCGAGGTCCCCGTCCGGGTCCAGGTCTCCCGCGCTGTCCAGGTAGCTGCTGTGCATGATCAGCATGGGGTCCTTGTCCTCCTGCAGCTGTGTCTGCGGGTCCCCCACACTACCCGGGAAGGACACCTTGCGCGGCAGCGCCAGGCACAGCTCCTTCCAGAAGTCCGACGATGGGGTCTGCGGGCGCCGGGAGGGGATGAGCCGGGCCGGGACCACTGGAGCACGGCCCCGCTCGGTTTCACGGGCTCGGCTCGCTCTCCCCTGCGCTGGGAGCTCGGCCAAGGCGAGGGCTGTGCTTCGGCGTGGCACCGTGCCCAGGCGCCGGCGGAGAAACCGGCCCGACTTGCTGGAACGCTCCCCAGGGCTCCGGTTCCCAGCCTGGCCCCGAAATGGCCGGAGTGGCCCTGGGCCAAAGCTCCGCTCTGGCAGCTGAGGCTAGGGAAGCCCTGCAGTGTCACAGGGTCCTGACCATGCAGGTTTGGGGGGTGAGCTCCCAGATCCAGGGCTCTTCCTGTTGGGCTTTGAAATGTCCAACCTGCTCTTTAGCACTGGAGCCCGGAGCGCAGCAGGGAAGTTGACCCAAAATGAGGAGCAGGGAATGGAAGGGGGTGCTGGTGGGATGGGTCCTGCTCAGCTCTCACTGTGGGGGCAACCCTGAAGGGCAGCAGGGAGGCTGGCGCTGTGGGGTGCTAGGGAAGGAAAGGGGGTTCTGCAGGGGTCAGAACCCTGCTCAGCACTCACCATGGATCCAGCTCTCCACACCAGCAGGGTCACAGCGCTTCGGTGCTGCTTCAGCAGGGTGATGGCGGGGTGAGTGATCTCCCGGTACTGGCTCTCGAAGACGATGAAGATGGGTTTCCTGGAAAGCTCCAGCAGCCTCCAGAGCCCTTCCCTGTGAGACAAGTGGGTGACAGGAGGGTGAGGTCCTCCTCCAGCCCCTCTCCTCTCCTGTGGGAGCTGTTCTGCGCCTACCTGAAGCTGCTGTTGCACCAATCCTGCTCCAGGTACGTGACGGAGAGCACCACGATGAGGCGCCGGCAGCGGCTGACGTTCATGATGAGGTCAGCTGATGGCTCTGGGGGCAAAAAGGGTGTCAAGCCCCCAGGTAGGTCCCTGTGTCAGCCCCTGCCCAGCCCTGCGTGCTGCATGCCTGAATTGGGCAGGATGTTCTGCTCGTCCAGGAAGAGCTTGTAGCCGTGGCGGTTTTCCAGCTGCGGCTTCACGATGAAGTGGACGAACTTTCGGTCATCGGGGGCAGTGCCGTGGGAGATGTAGGCATCGTATAGCTTCCCATCTGGGGAGATCCATGGAGCAGAGATAACATGGGAAAGGCTCCCGGACCACAGGAAGCTGTTCCCACTGTGCTGTCACCTCTGGCTCACCGTTGATCTCCAGCTCTCCATAGCGGTCCCGGTACCACAGGAGCACATTCAGGCGGCACTGGACATAGAGTGCAGCCAGGAGCATCAGGAGCACCAGGACCAGGAGGGCTGCCAGCACTGCCGGCACGTGCCCCGCCGCCTCTGCCAGGACAGGAAAGGGCACGGTGAGCAGCATACCTGGGCTTGGTGCAGGTTTGCACACCAATGAGGGAGAGGAGCAGGGCCCCATCAGTCTCTTCAATCTCCCCATGCACCTGGGCTCTCTGTGGGATGCCCCCTCCCTTTCCCCTGCAGCTCCCTACCTGCTTGCCGCAGGGTGAAGGTGGCTGTGGCATTGCTGATCCAGCAGGCAAACACCCCAAAATCGGCATCGTGGGTGAGGTTGAGCTGCAGGACACTGGCCAGGAGATGCTCCGAGGAGTTTCGGCCAGACCTAACGGGACGTGGGGATGCTGTGGGTCTGGCCGTGTGGTGACATCCACCAAAAGCAGATGGATGGATGTCCCCAGGGCAGGCCCCTTACCAGACAGTGTCCTGGCTGCTCCCGTTGCCCAGCCACTGCCCATCCTTGCTCCAAGTGGGAATGGGCTGGCAGTGCTCGGTGCCTGCCCAGCGCACGGTGCAGTTCAGCTCAACCTGGCTTCCCAGCACTAAGTCCAGCGTCTCATTGGCAGCTGGCACCAGGATTTCGGGGGGCACGATGCAAAGGTCTGGGGGCACAGAGGGGAGAGGGTTTGGATGGGAAAGCTGATCCAGCTCCCCTCAGTGCATGTGACTGCTGTAGCCATCCCGGAAAAACAAGCTCTGCCTTGGGGGTCTGACAGTGACTGGTGTTCGTGGCTGTTTAGCAACAGGCTGAGCCGGTTTGGGGGGCTGGGAAGGACCCTCGGCACCCTAAGAGGTGACACCAGAGTGGGACCCCCAGCTGAGCTTGCACAGGAATCCTTCCCAGCTGAGAACAGGGGAGAATTGGGATTTCACCCACCTGCCATGGTGCGCTCAGGTGACAGGCGCGGGCACTGCCGTCATCTCACGGGGCGTCTTCCGCCGGGGACAAAGTCCAGCTGCCTCTGCCACAGGGTGGGCTGGGCCTGGAACAGACCGGGAACGGCTTCTTGAGTGCTGGCACAGGGAGGGCCCGGCCACCCCATCAGCAATTCCATCTGGGGGTGGTGGGTGCTGCTCTGCGGCAAAGCCAAAGCCACGTCCCACCCACAGCCTGGTGGCCTCTGTGTCACCTGCCCTCTCTGAACTGACTCCCAGCCTGGCTTTCCCAACCATGATTTTATGCGTGGGAGGTAATTAATGACTAGCTTGGGGGTTGCAGGATTTAAAAAATGTGCCTTCAGCCCAAATCCAAAACCAAGGTGGGGAAATGAGCTCAGCCATGGGAAACTTTGGGGGTCTCAGTGGCACCTCCTTCAGCTGCCAAGCCCCTGCCTGAGCTGCAGAGCTGCCTCCAGCCTGACATGCCCTTGAACCTGCTAATTATCAGAGGTCTGGTTTGTTTATGGAAACGCAGCCTCCCACCTGGAGAGCTCCCCGGCGGGTGTGGTGTTCCCAGCTCATTGGGAGCCTCCTCGCGTTGCTACCCCGTGGTTGTGCCCAGGGACTGGCACAGCTGCACAGCATTCCAGGCAAGCGGGGAGCACAGGGATGGCACACTAGCTGGCATCACCAGTGGTGTCACTGAGATGGCCCCGTGGGAAGAAGCGGATACTGGGAGCAGACAGCAGAGCAGAGTCTGGCAGGGCTGGGCTCCTCTGTCCTCACACACCTGATGCGGGTGATGCAGGTTCTGGGGCTGAGGTGGGAGTCTCAGGGATGTCACGGTGCCTGCGATTCCATGGTGAACACCCGGCCTAACTCTGGGAGTCAGCAGGGGTGAAAGCCTCTACCTGGGCTCCTCTTTGCTCTGGAGCTTCAGCACTCCTGGATGCACCCTGATTTTGGGTGGGAGCATGGCTGGTCCCCCCCTGTGTGTTGGGGTGGAATGCGTAGGGGAGGTCTGTGGTGCTGCCTGGCTTGGATGCAGGCACGGTGCTGGTGCTTTCCTCTGGAACAGCCTAGTGCCAGGCATGGGGTGAAACCAGGGATCAAGGTACACAAGAGATGCCCAGTACGTGTTCAGCTTGACCAGCTGGAAGCAATTTATACCTAAAGGATTAACTGAGTTTCTCCATGGCCAGGGAGGCAAGAGGACGGGATGGAGATGAGCCAGCCCACCTGGATTTCTCATGGAGAAAGGGTGGGAGACGCTCATGAGGGTGATGTGGAACTTTCTCTGCCTGGCACGATGCTCCTGGATGGGTCACTCCTAAGCCATTTCCTCGGATGGTTGGAATAAGGAAGCTCCAACAAGCTGCAGCTTGGGCAGGAGGTGTGGGGAGGCTCCAAAACCCCCGGAGCCCTTTGCTCCAGGGAATGAGAGTGTTGGGGCTGCTGAGTGCCAGGGAGGGAGGAGCACTGGCTAACGGGCAGCATTTCCCATTTCCCACGTCCTGGCGTGGGGACACCCCGGATTTGAGACAGAGGACCGTGTGGACCTTGTGGGGTGGTGAATGGTGGCTAGGCGTGGCATTCCCTGGAGCACGGCCATGGCAAAAGCGAGGAGGACAGGGAGGCACCGTGGCCAGGGAGTTGTGGGGTGGGTGTGGGAGCAAGCGGGACGGAGAGCTGGAAGACAGCTAAGGAGAGCCAGAATGGGAACGCACAGGCAATGGGGTGAGGGTGAAGCCCTGCTGGCCTCATCTGAGGTGGCTTCAGCATGGAAAGGGAAGCAGAACAGAGCTGCATTTACCTTTGGAGCTTCCCCAGCCGCAGGCTTCCTGCTCGTCGCCTCCCGCTTGAGCCGACCCAACCGGCCAGATCAGTGCTTGGAATTTCTCTTTTTTTTTTTTTCCTTTCTGTTTTAATAGTTTATCTATTTCTCCTCCCCGTTCAGCCCCTGCCCTCGGCCGGGCGCTCCCGCTGCCCCAATCCCCGGGCGCCAGGCCCGTGGGAAGGGCTGTCCCTCCCTCCCACTGCTCCACCTCCACCTGAAACTGCGGGGGAAAACTTCAACAGCTCCGGCTTTAGGGGAGGGGAAAAGAGAGGAAAAAAGAGAAAAGACGAGGGGGCCAGCAGCACACCCAGCAGGTGTCACAAGGCTTGGGGGCCAAGGAGGAGCCCCCTGGTTTTCCATGGCTGGAAGAGCCCACAGAGGTGTCAGGGTAAGAAGAAACCTGCATCAGCTGTGCCTGTGGGCATCGTGGGGTCTCCTGTTCGTTTCCTTCTCCCTCTCCTTCCCTCTGTGCCTTTGGAGCACTTTTGCCAGATGAAGCTGGTGCTGGAGGTGGTTGCTCCTGCTGGTGCTGGCCGTGGGCAGCCGGATCTGGCTGTGGCCACTGGTGGTCAGCAGGTATTCCCTGTGCTAATTTCCATGGCGGTGATTAGAGCCTCAGCACACCCCAAGCATGCATGTGGTCACAGCAGCAGCAGCAGTCTCTGGACAAACACCAGCCTGAGCTGAAAAAGCAGCATCAACCAGCATGTGATTTGAGGCCAAATAGGGAAAAATAGGGCCATGGGTGCAGTGTATGTATTTGTATATACTTATATATACATATATATATATATATATATATTTAATAATGTATTATTATATCTAATGATATATAAATATATAGATGTGTATTGAATAACTGTGTATCTATAAATAAACAGGTACAGGTCACAGGTAGATCAGTGGGCCTGTTCCCCTGGAGAAACACCCTGACTCCTCATTGTTTAGGATATAAACTACCAGTGCTGTTGGCTTGTTGCAGGAGGCAAAGGGAAAGAGGGAACCCTGTTGGATTTTGGGGAGAATCCGCTGCTCCTGGGCCCTACAGCCACTGGCTGTGTGTGTTTGGGGCAGCAGGTGTTGGAGCAGCTCTTTTTTGAGGGCTGACCACTTGTCATGGACGCTGTGATGCACCAACTGTAAAATCCAGTGTAAATCTGTTGAATTTGTGGGGTGATGAAGGATTGCATGGAACAAGACCGGGGTGTGAGGAGGCTTGGGAGCAAATCAGGAGCTGATAAGACCTTTCTTGTCCATCAGGGTTATCCCTGTGGTTGGTAAGTTAAATGGACGAGCAGAGACAGTTTTGATCAAAATGGTGCAAAAACAGGACAAGCCTGAGGGCTCAGCAAGCTCCTTTCCGTTCCCTCTGGGATCGTTAGTGGCTTTCCACGCTCTTGGGAGTGAAGCTTTGAGGCTGAGTTAACCCTTGTGCCTTTCAGTGCAGTCGTGACTGGGGTGTGTCACCTCCAGGGCACAGCCCCCAGGAGTGACACCTTGGGAAGTGTCTGCAGCAGGATCCTCATGGGACACAGGCAGTGTCAGAGTGATGTCCAGCCAGGCTGGGACCACTACCAGTGGGAAAGGAGGGGAATGCCCCCCAGTTCTGCCTCTGGGGTCCCCTGTCAGAGCCCCCTGGGCTGTGGCACCTGTCCAGTCCTGGGGTGTCACCCCATTCCTGCTGCAGACAAACCCATCCTGTCTCGAGTAGGGGGCTAGCCAGTAGTGGTGTCTCCAAAGAAAAGGTGGGATAATCCTGTCACTTGGGATTTGCTGTGTTTTTCCCATTTCCCTCAGGTATTTCTATTATCCTGGCACATTAACCAGGCTGTGTTCCCACTGTGCATGGCCAGATCCTGGTGTCCCCCCAGCCAGCTCCCACACAGCCCTCAGAGTGGGCACTGCAGCTCCCACCTGCTGTGCTTGTCCCCACTAAGAAAGGAAAGGTTTTGAGGGATGATTTGGGGTGACAGAGGAAGTCAGGAACAGTACCAGGCAGCAGGTGGATGGTCTGCGTGTCCAGCGTGGGTGTTGTGTTTATTTACGGATGGCTGGTGGCAGCTGAGCCAGAACAACTCCCAGGACCCGGCTGAGCCCGGAGCTAAACACAAGATAACAACTAAGGGCCTTTTTCCAATGCCCATGGAGACACCAGGGTGGAGCTGCAGCCATGTGGGAATCATGCTGGGGAGGAGTTTGGTGAAATAGGGACTCAAGTGAGGATGTCACGGAAGGCAGTGGAAGAGGCCAAAGTGCAAAAAAAAAAAAAAAAAAAAAAAGGGCTGGAGAGGGAGCCTCATTACAGAGTGAGGTAAGTGGCATTTCCTGTGCTTAAGGAAGTGAGTGACAAGCACTCAGGACTCAGGTCATCTCCTGCAGCCCAGCAGCCAGGTGCTGCCCCTGGGTTTGTCCCCCGCGCCACAGCTCCATGCCAGCCGCTCCCCATGGTGGGGAGGCACATCCCTGGCTTTGCCATAGCATCCTTCCCAAGTCGGAAAGCAGCCTGCTCCTGTGAAGCCACTGTCTTGTCATCACTTCCCAGCTCAAGTCCAGCTCTGTCCCAGATGGGACATGTGGCACCATGTTGTGGGGTTCATCTGGCACCCCTGGCACTGCCAGGCTGGGAAAGGGGCTCGAGTCCATGTTCTCCTTCTCCTCGGTGAGCAGTAGTTACACCTCGGTGGAGTATTCCGTCATGCTGGGGAGAGAAGAGAGAGGCGTTGAGAGGGGAACTGTCTGGGTTGGGAGGTGTGGAAAAACACTCCAAGTAGGAACAGAAATTTTCCCCAAAACAGATGGAGAAAGAATGACAGGCTGGTTGTGGGAAGACCCACAGTCAATAGGAAGGCAGAGATGGAAAACTGTGACAGTGGGGTGTGGTGTTGGTTTTGCATGGCCTGGTTTTGATAGTGGCATGGCACAGAGTGGCTCCTGTGAGAAGCTGCTGGCAGCTTCCACCACGACTGGCAGAGCCAATCCCTGATGGCTCTAGAAGATAGACATGCTGCTGGCCAAGCCTGGGCCAATTAGAGATGTTGATAATGCTTCTGTGATAACATATTTAAGAAGAAAATCAAAACAAAAAGGGGCACAGGGGTTTTTTTGCTAGCCAGAGAAGGAGGTGAAGGAAAACGCCAAGGTCAGTACAGAAGGAGAGGAGGAGGTGCCCCAGGGCCAGAGCTGAGATTCCTCTGCAGGTTGTGGTGGTGACCATGGTAAAGCAGCTGTACCCCTGCAAGCCCATGGATCCCAGGGGAATGCAGACATCCATGCACAGCCCTGCCCTTGAGGGAGGTACCCATGCTGGAGCAGGTGGATGCCTGGAGGAGGCTGTGATCCAGTGGAGAGAGGGGCCCAGCTCCCAGGCTGGAGCAGTCCTTGAAGGACTGACTCCATGAAGAGTGACCCACACCACAGCAGTTTTGGGAGGACTGTGTGCCCGTGGGAGGGACTCACATTACAGTAGTTTTGGGAGGACTCCTGCTTGTGAGAGTGGAGCCATGGTGGAGAGGGTCATGGAGAACTCTCTCCTGTAGGAAGGGGCCCCATGATGCAGCAGGGGAAGACCTCATCTCCCTGAGCAGTAGAAGAAAACCTTGGATGATGAACTGACCAAAACCCTCACACCCTGTCCCGTCTGTGGGAGGGAAGGGTTGGGGGGAAGCAAAGATGTTTTTAGTTATTTTACTTCTCATTATCCTCCTCTGATTCTGTTAGTAATGAACTCACTTTGTACATCTAAGTTGAGCCAGTTTTGCCCTTGGAGTGTTTTCTCCTGGTCTTTAGCTCAAGCCTTTAACCCTTTGTTAATTTTTTCTCTCCTCTGCCCAGCTGTGGTAAGGGAGGGTGAATGAGCAGCTTTTGTGGGTGGAGTTTGGCCAGTGTCAAACCACAGGTGTTTCCTGAACCCTGCTATCTGCTCCCATCAGGATTATGGTGGCAGCTGGGACAGGGTTGCTATGGAGGGGGGTCAGGCTGAGGCCTTCCCAGAGCAGGGCTTAGTCAGTATAGGATAGGAGCACTAGGGCAATGTTTCTGTTTCCCACTGAAATACTGAATCCTTTCTCTTTAAACAAAGTTCAGATGGAAAACCTGAGGAAAGTCCTTCCCTGAGCAAAATCTTCTTGCTTTAGCTTGAAGCTCTTCTTTTTCTGAAAGAAAAGGGGCTCCAGAGCAGAGAGATCCTGAAATCTGGTAACCCCTGGCACCTTCCAGGGCATCACCCACCTTAGTTCATTTTGGAGATTGCTGTGTTTTTCCTTCAGAATTATATTCTTGACCTTCTGTGGGACATCAGGGATGTACCAGGCTGCAATCGCCTTCACACACAGAGCTATGTGCTATGGGAAGCAAAGGCAGTCAGAGAGTCCCAGCCTGGGCACAAGGCGCAGATCCATCCCCTTTCCCAGCCCTCTCCTGGCCTCCCTGGGTGTTCACCTCGAAGAGGATCAGGAAGGCGAGCCGGGCTGCGAAGATGTGCCAGAATTGAACTGTGTAGGTGTAGTCATCAGCATTCCGGTAATCCCGATACCTGCAGCACAGCTCTGTTGGTGCCAGCCAAGGCAACTCCATTCTGGTCTCGATGTCAAGGTGAGGGACTGGGGGGGGCAGGGGGCAGAAGGAGGTTGCTCTTACCTGCAGTTCTTGAGCTGGACCCCATTAAATTCCGGTAGCACCTTGGTGTGGGGCTCAAAGTCCCGAATGTGGAACACAGAGAGGCTGTTGTTGATGTACCCGGTAGAGCAGCTGTGGGGAAGGACCTGGTTGAGCATGGATTGTACCCTCTGTTCTGGGAAAGCAGAACCCACCTGGGGCTCTCACTGCCCACTTTGACAAAGCCTGCTGGAAATGGAGGGCTCGGAGGCTTCTGTCCAGTTTGAGTGAACAGAGTCAGTCAGCCAAGGCTTGGAGAAACAGAGGGAGGGCAGGAGAGAGCATGTGCCTGCATCCAGGAATCTTGTAGTTCTCCAATGTTACCCACTACCCTTTCCAGTCAGTTTACCCGCCACAGGGATGACATCATCAGATGCCTTGTGGGAACGTTCCCCTTTTCCCCCCACCTCGCTTTGGGGTACAGCTCAGCTGTCTCATGCACTGAGGCAGGAGGGGACACAGCTGTGGGGACAGGGCAGGGACTGTCTCGGCACCGAACTCACTCCATGCTGGTGTGGTTCTCCCTCGCGCAGGGGCTGTACATGTACTTGTAGACCTGCACAGGAATGAAGTCAGAGGTGATGGCGATCACCAGCCCATTCCCGATGACAGCCAGGATGCCAATGGCCTCTAGGACCTGCAGCCAGATCCCTGTGGGAGAGGAGCAGCCAGTGAGGTCCCTCTGCCATCTCAGTATCACCACTCCAGCTCAGGGATGCCTTTAGCATGGCCAGGTCAAGGAAGGAGCCTCCAAGCTGCCCTTCAGCCTCTGGCAGAGTCTGAAGCAGCTTGTCCTTCTCCAACTCTTGGCTCTCCCTGTGCTGTCCGCTGGCCATGGGGTGCTCAGGGGCTTGGGCCTGGTGCTGGCAGGACCCCTCTCACCGATGTCCTTGGCCTTCCTGGGCACCATGCGCCGGCGCAGCCGCATCATCTTGATGGCGTCCATGTGGATCTCGATGACGTTGTTGATGAGGGCCAGCAGTGGGGCCAGGGGAAAGGCTGCCACGAAGATGGTGGTGAAGCTGTACTGGATCACTGTGGAGGGGGAAATGCCAGGTGCTGATGTGAAGCCACCACAGAGGGGGCATCCCCCTTTGCCTGAGTTTGCCCTGCTTTGTGGCTTGGGTCCGAGGGGTTTGCAGGGGTGGAAGGGAGAGAGAGCCATGTCTTGGGGATGCCCAGCTCTCACTGGGATGTCAGAGGGTAGGATCTGTGGGGATAGTTGAGCCAGCCAGGCACAGGCACACCCTGGGCTTACAGCTGTGGCCCTGGAAGGAGAGGAAGGTCCAAGGCAGGCCAAAGGCTAGCACAGTTGCCTGCTCTCTGTTTCGGGAATTATCTTGGTGTCCCAGGGCTCTCAGAGTAGGGCTGGGTGTGGAGCTGCGGGTCCTTGCCTGTGTATGCATCCCTAGCATCCGTCACTCCCCAGCCAAGGAGTGCACTTGAATCTGCCCCATGTACCTATCTCCAAGTACTCGTTGAACAAGCTGAACCTGTCGACCTCGTTGAGTTCATAGTTATTCAGCCACTGCCTTTTGCAGGGGTCCTCTGCCTCCTCCTCCTCTCCTAACATCATACTTCTCTTCTTGGGAGACTTCTTCTTCTTCCGTAGCTGGTGGGATATCCAGCTGCAGTGGGAGAGAGGGATTTGTGTGGCTGCCTGCAGAGGACAGCAGGACTGGGCTGCTGTTAGCACATCCCTGGAGGAAGGGGAAAAGGAAAAAGACCAGGATTCCTCTCTGGAAAGTGTCAGTGAGGGATGCTTACGGGATAAGATACTCCATGATGTTGCTGATGGTCTGCTTGAGCACCATGATGACAGCCATCTGGATGAAGAGGTCGGTGATGCAGCCACTGGGGTGGCACTGGAGGGGACAACAAGGCAGGGATTGTGCCATGCAACCAGGGTGGGTGGGCCCAAGGGACCACTTGGCAGGTGCTGTGGGAGAAAGCTGAGCTTCCCAGAGGCTCCCTGGGCAATAGGGAAAGGAAGAGGAGGAGTTGTTTATGGGTTCAGAGAGTGGGTGCCTCACCTCCTCCAGCCTCCAGTGGCCAGCGATGCGCACATAGTGTCCTGGATGGCCATTGATCCTGAGCAAGGAAGCAACAGTGATACCCATGGGGTCATGGCCCTCCCGAGTCCCAAATGGGTTCCCTGTGCCTGGTGGGAAGGGCAGAGGGGCTGGGCTGTCCATACACCCTGGGTAGAGTAGGAACATCCATCCCAAGCCCTGGCTACCCTGTGGTCTCCACTCACCGTCCCAAGAAGAAGGCGATGTAGATGAGTGAGGAGAAGTTTGTGAAGAACTGGAAGATGATGATCTTCACAGTAAAGTTTTTCTCCCCCTGGGAGAAGGTCCGTGGTTTCTCTAGGAAAGGGAGCAATGCCTAGGGACTTGGTAATAGAGCAGTGGGACCTTGCCCTGCTCCTCCATGGGTGCCTCCACAGCTCTGAAGATTCAAACGGTGTCTCTGCCCTCAACCCGAGCCCTCTGATGGAGGTGAGTCCAGCCAAGCTGGGAGGTCTGTCAGAGCCATGAGCTGGGGAAGAAGCAGCCTTAGAGCTGGGAGGAAATCCATGTTGTGACCTCTCCTGAAGCTGGGGTGAAGCTGGCTGCGGGACAGCTTGTGGACCCACAGGTGAATGTGTACTGGGGGACTGCTGTGCCTCCCTGTCTGGAGCTGCCTTGTGCTGGTGGAAGGAGGGGAAGGACTGGGAGGCTGGCTGTGCTCAGGGATGACAGGGTACTGCAGGTGGGACACACCCCATTTCCCTTACCCAGTTTGGAGAGGAAGAGGGCCACTTGCCAGTTGACCTGCAGGACAGAGGGATACTATGAGTGGGGGTCTGGCCATAGAGAAATGCTGCCAGGCAGCCCGTGTGGCTCCTCACCTTGGTCATGATGACGATGGTGAGGTAGTGCAGCACGGCCCCCGTCATCACGGCCATGGTGTCGGCGTGCTTGCTCAGCAGGCTCACTTCACTCTGCATGAACAGGGCCATGGCCACTGCCCGGTAGATGACAAGCGCGTGGGCAATGCCGATCAGCACCAAGATCTGTGGAGAGGGAGAGGAGGGCTCAGAAGCCACCGTGGGCACGTGCTCCCTGGAACCTGATGGTCCCCTCAGCAGGGCCCTGGATGTAGCCTCAGGCAAACCAGCACCCTTTGGTGGGGTCCAACAAGTTTGTGAGGTGAGGATAGCAATAGGACAAGGAGTAACAGGTACAAAGTGAAAGAGAGGAAATTTAGGCAGGATGTTAGGAAGAAATTCTTCCCTGTGAGGATGGGGAGATACTGAAACAGCTTCCCTGTTGCAATTATGTCGAGATGGACATGACTGGCATGACCACCAGTCTGTTATTAGAAAATTTTCATGCCTTCCCTCAGTGGACTTCTTTCAGGCAACTCTGACTCCTTCCCTCATAGGCAGCTTCACTCAGTATTGACTCCTTTTCTTACAGGCAGCTCCACACAGCTCTGACTCCTTCTCTCCTCTCTGCATCACTGGCTAAACCCCAACCTGTTCCTTTCCTGGTTACCTAACCCTGTCTGTCCCTCACACAGCATCTTCTTACCTTACCCGTCTCTCATACAAACACATCCCTTACCTCTTCACAGCACAGCCAGCAGACACCATCCCAAACCACAGCAGACCCTCAGTCTCAAGCTCCAACTAGTGGCCAGCTAACTTGCTATTTTATAACACCCAAACCAATTGGGTACACTCAGATGTTTCCACTGTCAGTAATCAGTACAGCTGTAATTCACGAGAAGACATTGCCTTCTGGACTATCCTTTCAATCCATCTTCCCACAAATTTCCCCTTTTTAATTTAAGTAAATTGACATAACACATTCACATATGACACTTCAGACTAACAGTTATACAATTCTTTGGGCAACACATCACAACAAGGACATATACTTCAAATCCTAGTCATCACAGATAGTTTGCCTAGCTTTACTTTATGATTGTTTCTTTCAGCAAATTCTTATATAAGAGATAATTGTCTGCATGTGTAGATTGATTAGATATTTATCTTTCCTCAGAGCCAAGAGTCTTATCTTACTACTTAAGTTTCTCTTCACATGCAATCAATTTTTTCCAATATCATTACTCAAAGTGGAAGTTTACAGTAGTATAACAACCACATCCAATTTAATTATTTTCCATTCTTTTCTCATTGATTGTTAACTTCCTGTTTTTGTCTGCTTTGGTTTAGTCTGGCTTTTATCAATATAAAACATCAACCTAAGGATTCTCTCTTAGCTCTGAAATACATTTATGAATTAAGCTGGATACATTGTCCAGACTTACAGTACATACTATTACAGTTCAAGAATCAGCTGCAATTCATAAATACAATATTTATGTTTTGACACCAAATAAACACATTGCATTGAACCATAGGACTATTATTTCCAGCTTTTTCTATATCTTGCTGCTTTAATTACTTGTTCCTTCTTTAGCTTAGTTGCTTTTATAAAGTTACTTTCACTAACTGCTTGTATAGGAATTCTGGCTTGGCACTTAATACAACTTTTTGAGGACACATAATTCTTCTTCTATCTCCTGATCTGTTTTCCATTCTTTTAATGTCTCATAGATCAATCTCCAGGTGGCAGCCATATCTGTAGCTGCCTTGTCCTCTTTTGATACCATGTCCCATAGTCATTCCACAACTTTTTTCCATGCTCTAACACTGAAGGCAGTATTTGCATATACTTTGTTCCCAGTGGCTCACCTGGATAACCATCCCTCCAGATGTCAAACTAAGTTTGGTCTGGACCCAGCAGCTTAACCCACGGCTCTCAGCTTCAGTGGGCTCCGTCTCTGACTGTACCTCACCCTACAGCCCAAATCCCAATCATCACATCAGGGTCACCATTATGCAGTAATTATGTTGAGATGCACATGATTGGCATCTCCACCAGTCCTTTATTAGAAAATTTTCATACTTTCTCTCAGTGTATTTCTTTCAGGCAACTCTGACTCCTTCCCTCATAGGCAGCTTCACACAGCACTGACTCCTTTCTTACAGGCAGCACCACACAGCTAGCTGCCAGCTAGCCCACTCTTTTATAACACCCAAACTCATTGGGCAGGCACAGATGTTTCCACTGGACTATCCTTTCAAACTATCTTCCCACACTTCCCCAGGGATGTTGTGAATGCCCCAGCCCTGGCAGTGTTCAGGGCCAGGTCTCTGCCTATGGCATGGGGCTTCGGACTAGACAAGGTCCCTTCCAACCTTTAACATTCTGTGATTCCAGGATTCTATGTCTCCACCTGAACCAGTCTCCATTGACCTACAGTGGCATTGGGATTTGCCTCTTCCTGCCTTCCATATCACTGCCTTGATCCTCACTGCAAGAACAGAGCCTTCAGCCCACGCCCCCAAAGGGTGGGTGGCCCCTGCCATCGGCGGGGTGTGAGCATGAGGAAGCCCCAGGATCCTTGTGATGGGCATGGAACTGCCCTAAAAACCTGGTCTGTGCCTTTGCTCTTTTGGTCTAAACAAACATTCCCATTGTCACCTGGCACATACCATCAGCAGAGCCAAGATGAGGACGATGGTGCTGCGGAAGTAGGAGTGCTGGTACAGCTGGGGTTCATGCTGTGGATTATTGATCAGGTGCAGAGCCAGTTCCTCCTTAAAAAAATACATATATAAATATATATTAAAGTTAAAAATGGAAAAGAAAAGACCCAGCAGTGCTTTGTGCCCCTTGTGTCAGTGGACACATGGGATGAGCAGTGCTGGAGAAGAACAGGGGTGAGCACCCAACCCACAAGAGCGTGGCCAAGCCTGCTTGAGCTCAGACTGGGCAAGGAACCCCTCTGATATGTCTTTTCTAAGTGCAGGTGACTCCTGCCCTGCAAAGGGAAGTACTGAGCAGGAAAGATTATGTCCTCACCTCTTCCTCATCCCACCCGTACACGTCCCAGTTGGTGGCCACAGTGGCTCTCTCCCTCTTCCACAGCTCCAGGAATACAGTGGCTGGATTGGGAAGGAGAAAGTGCAGTGACACCTAGGGATGGCTCTGAAACCCACCCCTCTGTGTCCCAGAGAGTCACATCATATCCAACTTGATGGCAGACCAGCCTGGACTGCCCTTGGCCCATGAAGGACAGGTGGTCCCCTCTGCACCTTGGTGACCTGGAAGGGGCCTGGACAGGCAGCTGTGGGACACTCGGCCCGTTCCTGAGGTGGCTGGTCAAGGAAAAGGCAGTGGAAAAGCCAGGTGAGTGTGTAACTAAGGCAGTGACAGGATCCCATCATCCCACAGCAAGTAAGAGGCTATGCAGTGATTTGGGAAGGTGGAGAAGGAGTCTGGAGGCCCCTCTTTCCTGTGGCTGTGGCCATTTATTGGCACCTGCTAGGAAACTGCTGTGTGCCTTAGAAGCTCTGCTGAGCAGAAGCTTCAGGTAGGACAAGCTTCAGGTAAGCAATATTTGGAGAGCTAGAGGATATCATCCGGATGTTTTTGCCTGTTGCTGTGTCTGGAAGGGGAGCTGAAGTCCCTGGAAGTGAAGGAGATATAAACCCCCACCAAAGGGCGAAGTTATGATGGTGTCCCATTTTCCACCTTCTGCTTTCTCTCCCGACCACATGTGCTGGGCACCCAGGCATGAACACCTACCCCAGATGGCCATGAACATGGCAAACACCACCGTGGCCTCATTATCAATCATGTGAGTGACCTGGAAGAGATGAAGGAAGAGTGTGATGGGGCAGTGAGGTGCAGGGGCTGTCACACATCAGGGTCTTGGCATGCGCATCTCCCCCGAGACAGGTAATGGTGTTACAGGAGGGCAAAACACGGGAAGGTGATGGACACTGGGGCTTGTTAAAATATTCCATGGTGATAATGGAGGCTGTGATCTGGGGTGGGGTGTTTGTTTTTAGTGGTGTGGGAGCAGCATGAGCTGGGAGTGTTTCCCCATCCTTTACCATGAGCCTGCCCTGGAAAGGGGGTTCCCCACCTTGGCGTAGGTGCAGGTGTCAGAGAGGACCCAGAATGAGCAATTCTGGTCGCACAGTGGGCACATGATGGTGTTGTTGGCATCACAGATCTCCTTGCTGGAAGAAAGGAGGAGAGAAGCCAAGGGGAACAAGGGTGCCTCAGAGCCACCTGCAGAGCTGAATGGGATGTGCATTTGGCATTCCCGAGGGCCTTACCTCACCTGGCTGGAACTGAAAACAGTAGCCCCAGCTGCGACGGTTGCCAGCCCAGCCAGGGCAGCGAAAATCAGCAGGTAGGTGTACCAGCCCAGCCAAGCAAAGTACAGGGCCACTTTCTCTCCAAAATAGCACCTAGGAAGAAAGGTGAGGTGGGAATTGCAGCCAGAAAGGAGATCAGATTTTGGGAGTCACTAGAAAATGTTTGTGGTGGCAGTATCTCAGTCTTTATGGGGTGGGGAGCAGGTTGGAGTCATGGATAAGAAATGGCCTACTGACTGAGAGACTGGGAGCCCGGTATCCCAGAGGAATTAACTTTGTGCCAGCTGTCAGAAGTGCACTGCTATTTTAAGATCTCCCCTCTCTATCAGAGCCCCCTGGCAGGTTTATGAAGTAACATATTCTTTTTACGCTCCTGTCTCTGCCCACAGAGTTAAGTTTTCAAAAACAAGAGCTATGCTCTTTCTTGGGATTTCATGTGGTAGGAGCCCCATGTTGCCTTTACTGCCCCAAGTTCAGCCTCAGGCTGGCTGTGCAGCACTGATGCTCCATTTCCACTTCTCCTGCCTTCTGAATGTGGCTGAAAACCGAACAGTTTCTTTAAAGTCCACACAGACACGGGGGTTGTTTCATGCTGCAGGATCAGCAGATGGAGCTCAGAGCCACAGGGATAACCCTCAGGCTAAGAGCTTTGGAAGCTGCAGAGCCAGCCCAGTGCTTGTGAGAAGAGCCAGGTTCACAGTAATGATTTTTAAGACAATGCAGGAGCCTGGCAAAGGGCATTGAGCTCTCTGGTTTCAGGTGGGACCTCTTGGTTAGAAAGATCTGCCTCTCGTGGCTGTGTTACCTGATCTCCTCAATTGGCTGTTCCTTAAATATAACTCTCCAACGAGCCCAGTTCTTCTTTAGTATTTGCCTTATCTCTTCGTTCTGGAGAGCAGAGAAGTTGGTTGGATGCAGGAACATCAGGGCACCCTTAATGCCCTGTCCAGCCCCAAGGCAGCTGCCAGGAGCTTTGCCGTGCCCTTCACCCAGCGAGCTCTTGGTGCAGCCCCAGTCACCCACAGGTCCCCCTCAGCCCATCCTGTTCCTCCATCTCTCCTGGATTTTCCTCCCAGGCACTGTGTGCTCACCTTGTGCAAGGGAAAGGCTGCCTCAAACACCTTCTTCTTCATCAGGTCAGGCAGCTTCTCTGAGAGCAGAGCAGAAGGGACAGGGTTAAGCTTAGGGTTTGGGGAGACGGAGCAGAGGAACTGCTGGTTCCTGCAGTCCAAGTCTCCCAGCCTCAGAATGCAGCAGCAAAATGACTTGTCTGAGCTACCCCCTTTTCTATTCTCCCCATGATGGCAAGACAGCTGGGATGCCAGTGCTTAGGATTCTTGGGTAGGATTCTTCCTACAGATCCAGTCTGAGCATCACCCCTGTGATCCCCTTTCCCTTACCTAAGTCGGACGTCACAGTATTCTGCAGGATGAAGTGCACGATCCGTATCCTGAACAAGGAGAAACAGATTCATGTTGTGTGGCTCAGAAAAACAGGGCAGAGAAGGGAGAAGGTGTGCAGTAAAATCCAGGGAAGCAAGGGAAGGAGAAATGTGGGCAGGGAGAAGCCATCAGCTTTGCACGTGGGAGGTGAAGGAGGGTTCTGTGGAAAATGAAAAGCCTGGCGCAGCTGTGAACTGAGCTGGAAAATGGATGCTGGTGTGGAGAACAGTGAGTGCAGGAGGCTGGAAATCAGCTCAGCACCCACCTGGTGGTCACTGGGATGTCCTGGCTGGCACTGGAGTTTTGCTGCCTGCTGTCAGAGTTCATCAGGAAACACTGGTATTTCCAGAAGATGTGCTGTGGGGCACGGACTCCATAAAAGAGCTTTGTGTCCTCAATTTTCTGGTGAGGGGAAGAGAAGAGCTGCTAAAACAGTAAGGCAGGGAAGGGCCAGAACTGGAAAGGCTGTGGGCTGTGTGAGTCCTGGGGCTGGGGTCTTTCTCCTCGGGGTGAGCAAGAGGGTTATTTTCCAGCTCTGATGTAGTGAACAGCTCAATGGTTCAGACCTCTCCAATTTCCTGGATTGCAGGAGCCCAAGCCAAGCAAAGTATTTGCTGCCTTTTCCTCCCACAGCCCCTCACCTTGATGGTGAAGCCCTTCTTGCTCAGCTCATCCAGGAACTTCTTCCTCTTGATCTCCTTCTCACTGCCCATTTCGTGGATGTCACTCACCAGGACAAAGTCCCACTTCTCTTCATTCTGCTCACAAAACCAGCAGGGAATTATTAGGGATGAAAAGCTGAGAGCTCTCTTTCCCAGCTCCAGCCTCTCATAGGTTTGGACCCTCATTGTGGCTGTGTAGACGGGAACTGGAAATGGGCAAAGGAAATGGGGATTTGTCCCATCTCTGAGCTGGGCTGGACTCATTGCAGATGTAGAAGGAGCAGAGCTTACCGGGGAGGTAAAGGGGTCCACGTCCTCAACAGGAGATTCCCTGCGGGGAGTCAGCAGAATTTCATCCTGGGGAAAAGAAAACCAGTGAAGGGAAGTTTTCAGCAGGCTCCCTGGGAGATCTCATGTTTTCCTCTTCCAGTAGCCTCGAAGAGATGCCCAGGGAGGAAGGTAAGAGGAGGCTTGTGTGAAACCTCTCACATGCTCCTGATCACCAGTTTGGAGTCTGGGGTTTGTGTTTAGGAATGCTGCAGGGATTGCTGCTCTGGGAGGGTGTGCAGCCTCCTCTAGAACTCATAATGCCCAACAGTGCCCTGGGGCTGTGAGGGATCTGGACCAGGAAAAAAAAGCCTCCCTCAGCTCTTTCACCTGATGCCCTGGGGAAGTGTTCACCTTTCACCCTCTCTCTCCATGCTACAGTGGATTTTACAGGCTTTAATCAGCCTTTTCCGTTTGTCAGTTGTTCCTGTCAGATAGGGCACTGTTGGCTTTTTGGAGAGGGTGGGGAAGGTAGTTTTAAATTCCAGTAAAGGGAGAGTGGCTGGCACAACTCTGCAGGAAAACAGGCAAAAAAAGTCCTTGGAAAACATGTTGGATGCCTCAGGCAAGGGACAGAGAGGGGAGGATGAGCTGCTGATCATAAAATCATAGAATATCCCAGGTTGGAAGGGACTTACAAGGATAACTGAATCCTGCTCCTGGCCCTGCACAGGACCACCCCAAGCATCCATGTGCCTAAGAGCGTTGTCCAAACACTGCTTGAACTCTGGCTTTTCCCTATTCCCCTCCTGTGTGTCAGTGGCTCTGGAGGAATGGCTGTGCAGCTCCCACCTTCCTGGTTACAGGTAATGAATTACACTCAGATATCCAAGGGCGCAGGTGTGGGGGAGCACAAAGCAAGCATCATGGAATGGTTTGTATTGGAAAGGACCTTCATGCCCATCCAGTCTCCCAGGGACACCTTCCACTAGACCATGTTGCTCCAATCTGGTCTTGGACACTTCCAGGGATGGGGCAGTCACAGCTTCCCTGTGCATCCTGTGCCAGGGCCTCAGCATGCCCATAGGGAAGAGTTTCTTCCCAGTATCCCATCTAACCCTGCTGTCCTTCAGCTTAAGCCATAAGCTGCCCATGTGGGAGCTTTTTCCATCCTTTGATGTGACTTGTGGTCTGTCCCCACAAACAGTTATCCGCTGTTCCTGAGGGAAGGTGATGCAGCACAGCAGCAGGAAGGAGCTGCCAGGGATGGGAATATTGTCACTTGGTGTCACCAGAGACACTGTGACCTAAAAGAGCAGCCAGCCAGACGAGTTTCTCCAGCTGTAATCTTGGCAGCAGAGCCATGGTGGTGCAACTGTACCCTGATGTAAGATCTGCATCCTGAGCTTTCACAGGAGAATGAGGCCATAGGAGCAGAGAGGCTGGGATGAGGAAGGGGCTGAAATATTCTGCCAGATGCTCACTCACAGGGATCAGCCAAAGCACAAGAGCCATGACGAGACTGACTGACAAGAAGGAAAAGTGTGAAGGCTTGAGAGGAGGGATGCTCTCCCCCAGAGGTGCTGTTGTAACAAGAGCCAGAACTCCTCTTGGATAAAAGGTACCCCAGTTAATGGCAAGAGGCACAGGGAGACTTCTGGTGTTGTCTTCTCTAACCAGGTTTAAGAGGCAGGATTGGGTGCAGCAGATCCCTGTATCCCAGTCTGAGCCCCTCTCTGGGCACAGGAGAGGGAGTGGGAGCCTTTCAGGGATCTGCCCACTGTCAGTGCTCTGATGACATGGATCTGGCCTGGCACGCTCTATGCTGTCGTGTTGGCTCATTCCTGCCTGGCTGGTTTCTCTCAGCCTCCATGTGCACCAGCTTCATCCTGTAGCAATTCCCTGCCACCTGTGTTCTTGTGGATGGATGTGGAGGGGAAGCCATCCTTTGGGTATGGGAACATTTTGGGGTGTTCCTAATGCCACCTTGGCACACATTTCCTACTGCTGCTGTCTCCAGTAAAGCTTGAGATAAGGTGAAAGGATCTGCTGGGATCACACCTTCTGTTCCCAGGTGGCTCCCAACTCCAAGGAGCAGGCATGGTCCTGCTTGGGCATCTGAGCATCCCAGCCAGCACATCCACTTCCTTGGGAAGAGGCTGAGACGTTACAAAGGTGAGATCACAAACGGCATATTGGATTCATCCCAGTGGCTGCTGAGGCTCAGGCTGCCATGCAGATGTCCAGCTTGCTTTTTGGGCCATGTAGGATGTGTACAGAATTCTAGAATCCCAGAGTGGGTTGGGTGGAAGGGCCCTTAAAGCCTGTCCAGTTCCACCTTCTGCCATGGGTGTGAACATCTTCCACTGGCTCAGGTTACTCCAAGTCTTTCCAGCCTGGTGTTGGACACTTCCAGGGATGAAACAGCCACAGCTTCTCTAGGAAATCCATCCCAGGACTTCACCAACCTTACAGGGAAGGATTTCTTCCCAATATCCCATCTAACCGTGCCCTCAGGCAATTTGAAGCCATCCCCCTTGTCCTTCTGCTGCAGTTCCTGATTGGAAGTGGGGGTTCCCTCAGAGGGCAGGGACTTTGGATCACTGCTACACTCACAACTAATATTTTTTTCCTGGGAATTAGGAAAAACTGTCTGTCTAACCCTGGCTGCTGTGCTCTGGCCTCACAGGGCGGTGGAATCAGGTGCAGTAAAGGCCACCTGGGTTCTGCAGTGGTTGGACCAACCTTGGGATCTATCTCTGCTCTCGGGAAGGACAGTTTCGGTTTCACTCCTTCCTGCCCTGTGGTTGGAACAGGATGTGGAGATGCCACTGTGCAAAGGTGTAAAAGTGACTGGCACAATGGGAAGCAGGAATTTCCATGTTGAAAAAGGTTTCCATCTCTCCAAGGTGTATCATTGGTCCTTGTCCCAGGCCAGGTAACCCACTGCCCTGAGTGTTCCTCCTGGGAAATGGCCACCGGCACCCTTGGGCTGGGTGCAGAGTCATCCATGTGAGTAACCCATGACAAGGATCTGGATAGGATCTGGCATCCTTGTTTTCCTTTCCAGTCATGGATTGGTGTGGGGATGGGTGGCTCCTATCACCTACACTGAGATGATCAAATTGCTCTTATCTCCAGGATGTTTCTTACACAGCTTCCCTTGGAGCACTTCCACTTTAGCCCATGCTTTCTGAGAAGTGGGACAGCCTTTGCTTGGGCAGGCAGAGCTGTGCCTTTACTACCTGCCCTCACTTTGGAGAGCTTGCCTGGCTTTTCCCCGGGAAAAAAGCCAGTATCTTTTCTTTCAAATTAGGAAAGAAAAAGAGCACAGCTCCCCCTCTTCCCCTGCTGTATTCCAGATGCTCCTGGGATATTTGAGGCTGCCACTCTGCCGTGCTCGTTCCTAGGTTTACATAAGCTCCATCCATACCATCCTTCTCTGATTCGTGCTCTGGGACCAGAGCGAGTGTGACCCCACTGCACATTGGGATGGTGCATGAGACCGCAGCTCATCCTGCTTTCCCTGTCAAACATTTGTGATAGGAATTTTGTACCTTAAAGGCTGAAAGCAGGTGAGTGATAGAGATTGAAGATTAGCATGTCCCCAAGCCACAGGTGCTCAGAGGTGCTGAAAACCAGCATCCTGGGAATATCGGGGCAGTTTCTCTTCCTACCTGCATGGTGAAGCGGAGAGCCTTCCTCGGTTCCCCTCTCTTCCAGAGCCCCTCGGGGCAGATCCCTAAGGAAAGGGCTGGTGGGCAGGATGGGCTGGAGGCTCGTGGGCTCTCTCAGCTGTGGTTTCCTTCCCCGGCTCCTTCGCCCAAGGTCTCAGAGGTCTCATGTGAAGCGACTGGTGCGGTGACTTCCGTGTGGCACTCGTGCCTCCTTGAGAGGGAGCTGCCTCTGCCTGGCAGTGGGCAGATATCAGGAGGAGGCGAGGGAGCTGCCCTTCACCCTCGCCCAGAGGAGTGGCAAGCCCAGAACCGCCCAGCGCAGGTAACAGTGCCGAGTTCCTCCTGCCAGCTCCAGGGCGCTGCTTTCCCCTCTGCCCCTCGTGGTGTCAGGGCTGTGCGCTGTACCCTGTGACATCCCCGAGATGTGCCATAAAATGGTCAAAAGGATCTACAAACAGAAGCTCTGGAAAGCTCTAGAAATCTCCTTTTGACTGGTTGGTAAAACAGCTGCGGGAGTCATGTGCAGTTTTCTCCCCACGTGTAATAGTGCTGTCAACCTGACCTTGAACACTTCCACAGCTTCTGAGGGTAACCTATGCCAGGATCTCACCACCCTCACAGGGTGGAATTTCTTTCCAATATCCCATCTAACCTTGCCCTCTGGCAGTGGGAAGGCATTCCCCCTTATCCTGTCACTCCAGGCCCTTTTCCAAAGCCCCTCTGCAGCTTCCATGCAGGTTCCCTTCAGGAACTGGAAGAGGCAATCAGGTTACCCCAAAGCCTTCTCTTCTCCAGGCTGAACAATCCCAGTCCTCTCAGCCTTTTGTCATTGCAAAGCTGCTCCATCCCTCTGATAAACTTGATGTCCCTCCTCTAGACTCTCTCCAAAAGGTCAGTGTCCTTCCCATGCTGGGACCCAGGAGCTGGATTCAATGCATGTAAGGTTTCACCTGAGAAGAGCAGAGGGAAATAATCAACTCCAGTCTGGAGCTATGGCTTGGAACAGGAGATAGTTATTATTTAAAAAAGCAAGTGAAAATGTTATGTGTAAACCAGATCTTGCCTTATACCTTTTTCCTAGTGGGGGGGATTGTTGCTTTCATTTACAAATCAGAAGAGCATTTCCTGGGAATAACAGGAGGGTCAATAACTGCTCTGGATTCCCTTCTGCCCTCCAACAGCATTCCTGTGGGCTGCTGTAAAATAAACCAACTCCTGGGGGTGGTAATCCAGCTGATTCCTGCTAGGAAAGGCAGCCAGAATTTTCAGAGTGGTGCTCCCAGTTAAGCCACCATCACCCTGTGGCTTTGCCAAGTGCCTTGAACAGGTGCCAAACCAGACCTGGGGATTATCTGTGGGGAAAAAAAGAGAGTTATCTTCTCAATGTCCTGCTGTGTGTGAAACCAAGGTGTGGGCAGACCTTTAGCCTTCCAGGGGTGATCCATGGGCTTGGAAGCGGAGAATGGGCTGTATCTCTGGGAGACTGTGTGTTTACCCAGGGAGAGTGAAGCCCTGTCAGGCAGTGCTTTCCACCTGATGGCAGGGCAAAGGCCTTTGCAATGGGAGCGCTGTCGTGTTCCAGGGAAATGGGGTTACCTGTGGGAGGAACAGCTGTGGCACTCTTCCCACACTCCTGCTTCTCTTTCCTGAGAAGGGCTTGGCTCTCCAGACAGCCTAGGAGGTCCTGCACCCAGCAGCAGTTCCCAAAGCCCATGGATGTCACCAGCCAGCAGGGAAGGAATCTGCCTGCAGCTTGGCTTTGGCTGAGGATCCAGCCCCTGCAGCATCTTTCATGGCACTTGGAGGAGACCATGCTGCTGCTTCTGTTTAGGAGGAATTTAGTTTTGCCTGGGCAGGATTTAGCTGCATTTGCAGCAAGGCAGGTGAGCAAGTTGATGTTGTCCCTCTTCCAGTTCTTCCCTGCCTCCTGCATTTACTGCTCTCGAGTGACTGGGGCTGAGGATCGCAGCAGGAAAAGCTGAAACTGGGGAGGGAGCCACACAAACCCTGTGTGAGCAGAGGAAATTATTTAGGATGTGATTAGCTCTGTGGCTGCTGGGTTGGTCACACACCCAAACCCACTGGACTCCAGCCACCTTGGGCAGCAATTTGACCTGCACTGAGCGTTGGCAGGGAGGCTCCAGGAGCACTCCCTGACCTGTTAGTCCTGGCTGGATGTGGAGATGGTAATTCCTGCCTGAGGAGGCTGCTGAAGGGTTTTGTGTGTGAAACCATTGCAGCTGGATACAGGCTGCCTGTCCAGGTCCTGCCTGGCAGCACTCCTGTTGGACAGGGAGCTCCTCTTCCGAAGGTACAAGGGCACTGATTCAGGATGGTGCTAAAATGGCAGCTAAAATGTGTTTTCTCATAAAGTTGGGGACCAAATCCTGGTCTATTTGAATCCGTGGGTATCCCTGGAGGTACACTCAATACATATAGAGCAGAGCATATGGTTTGGAGTGAAATAAGATACTGGGTGCTCATTCCAAGCGGGGAAGGCTTAGACTGGATATAAGGAGAAGGTTCTTTCCCCCAGAGGGTGGAAGGGCACTGGAACAGTTCACCCCAGGGAATGGTCACGGCCCCAAGGCTGCCGGAGCTCGAGGAGTGTTTGTTTGGCAATGCTCTCAGGCACAGGGTGGGATTGTTGGGGTGTCTGTACAGGCAGCAGTTAGACTGGCTGATCCTTATGAATCCTTCCCAACTCGGGATATTCTCTTGGAACAAGGTGTGTGCCTCCAGCTCTCATAAAGCATTGTGGGATGTGCAGGAGAGTATTTTAGGCTGGAGGAAGGGGGGACTGTGCAGCAGACAGAAATGTTCTTTATCTATCCCAGGACTGGGTTTTGCAGGGCTTTGCCCGCTCCTCGCCCAGGCCTCTCCTGCCCCCCTGTGGCCAGCTCCAGTATTCCACAGAATCCGAGAATTCTGGACTGGTTGCGATAGGAAGGGACATGTAAAGTCCAGTGCCACCCCCTGTCCTGGGCAGGAACATCTTCCACCATCCCAGGTTGCTCCAAGCCCCATCCAACCTGGCCTTGGACACTTC
>VRYO01001269.1:38853815-38964016 GCA_009812075.1 Sialia sialis
CCCGGGGCGTCCCCTCCCCACCCCCGGTGCGTCCCCGCCGCCGGTCCCCCCCGCCGCCATGAGGCGCGGCGAGCGGCGGGCGCACGGCGGGAACGTGGGCAAGGCCGCGCTGGAGGAGCAGCAGCCGCCGCCCCCCGCGCAGCCCAACGGCGGCGCCCCCGGGGCCGAGCGGGACGGCGCCGGGCCCCGCCGCAGCACCGAGTCCGAGGTGTACGACGACGGCACCAACACGTTCTTCTGGTGAGAGGCTCCGGGCATGGCCCACACCCCCCTCGGGGCTCCACGTGGGCCGGGGGGGGTCATAAGGAATGGGATGTGGAGGGGCTGAGGAGTGGATGTGGAAGGGTTGAGGAATGGGATGTGGGAGCCCCTAAGGAATGGGATGTGGAGGGGCTGAGGAATGGAAGGTGGGAGCTCCTAAGGAATAGGATGTGGAGGGGCTGAGGAATGGGATTTGGGGGACCCCTAAGGAATGGGATATGGAAGGGCCGAGAAATGAGGTGTGGGGGTCCCTATGGAATGGGATATGGAGAGGGCATCAAGGAATGGGATATCCGAGTTATCTGCTCCCCGTTATCTGCTGTTTGCGTGCTGCCTCTTCTGTCGCTGACACCGGTGCTGGAATCGGCTGCAAGTGTTTTCCTGGTGTGGCCCTGCCGCCTAATTGTTTCCTGGCAATGTAACGGGAATTCAGGGCTGGCTGTAGGCCGTGGCACCTCTTTTCCCAGTCCTGGTCTCCAGCTTTCCAGGAGCAGGACCCCTAGAGCTGAGCTGGATGGTTTATCCTGCCTGGTGGGTGCTTCGGAGGTGTTTCCCACTACCTTGAGAGCCCACTGTATTCGGGCCAGCATCCCTGCCTCATTCCAGCTATCAGCGATGTTTGTATGGACTCCACCTCCTTCTCTCCTCTCCCTCAGTCTTGGAAGAGGCTTTTTCCATCCATGCTCTTCCCAGTGATCCTGGCAGAAAGCTGAAGTTGTGGTGCTCCACTCCTGCTGGGCAGGTGTTGCCTATTTTTGTGTGTCTCAGTCCATAAAACAGATGCAGAAACCAGGTGGTGTTGGCCAGCGGAGAAAATCAGATTTTTGTTAAATTCAGTCCTTGCAGGAAGAGGTGTGTTTGTACCTGGAAAAGTGCTCCTAAATCCCAGCCTTGCAGGAGTTGTTCCATAAATCCCCTCAGCAGCAGCGTGTGTGTGTGTGTGTGTGTGTGTGTAGGTAGAGGTGTTTTTCTGTGTGTTAAGCATGTCCCTTGCCATGAAGAAAACCAGGCTGACACTGAAGATGCGCGTTCGGAATACGAGCTGAGGGCGATGGGATTTGGCTGGAGCACGGCATGGAGGAGTGGGAGGGGGAGGGCACTTGGCTCTCACCCTGCCAATCTGGGCAGCAGCAGAGCCGAGGGTGTTGATCCCGATGAAGGAGGTGACATTCCTGCCAGTGCAAGCTGCAGAGGAGCAGTGGGATGCTGCTGGATCCCGGCGGGATCCCTGACGCACGCGGGTGTAGCCGAGGGACACCCGAGGGACGTGGTGGCCTCGGGGACAACAGGACCTTTCCAGGCGGGCACACCACATTTAGGCTGAGTGAATCGTGGAATCCCAGTGCCAACCTTTAAATGGAAAATGGGTAAAGCTGTCCTTTCTTTACTCCCTCCTTAAGGTGGCTCTTGCCAGCTGTTTTTGGAAGCCTTAAAATGACCTATTTTTGCTGTAGAATCTCACCTCCTTGCAGCTTTTTTGTGGTGGTGACAGGGCTGTCACCCCAGGATGAATGCTGTAATGCAGTTAGTGTGGCCATGTGGATCGTTCCTCTGGAAATCTGGATGTGCCTTTTTCTCTCAGGAGCTTCTCTGTGTCACATGGTCCCTTCTAGGAGGGCAGTGTGGACAAGTGCATTTCTTAACTTCCCTGTTTATCCAGTTTTCTTTTCCCTAGTAGCTTGTGCTGGCAACCAGGAGTTTAAACATCTGGAAAAGTCCCAAGTTTTTTCCTCGTGTTACTTTTGCCCTGCATATATTAGAGTATCCTTTGGCAGTGACTCAGTTCCTACCCTGTCCAAGAATAAAGATTATCCAGAGGAATGATTTTATTCCTGTGACCCTTGGGACTCCTCTTGTTCTGTGGAGGTGGCCGCAGGAAAGGGAAATTTTTAAGAGTGGCTGCCCTGTAACTTTGGAAAAACATGGAATGCACCTTGTCTTCAAAGTTGAGGAGTTAGGGATAAGGTTACTCGTGTGGTATGCTCCTTTTGGGAAAATGAGAGGATTTGGGATCTGTGGACACAGAAATAATTCCAGCAGTAGTTTAGTTTGCAGAGATGGTTTTCCTGCTATAAATGTGGTGCTTGGGAAAGGTGGAGCTTCCTAGCTGGCTTCCTGCTCTTTAAAATCTGTTTGAAGCTCTAGAAAACCACTTGTGTGCTAATATCTCTGGTCTTATTCCCTATAAATTACTTGGAACTGGAAAATACTGCCTTGTGGGAACCTGCTCAGTCAAGCAGCTCCTGGCAGCTCCCTTTGCCATTAGGAAATGCCAAGGGAAGGGAATAGGAGGAAGCTTTCTGAGACCAATCTGTGGTTTCTGTATCATTTATCCCTGAACTAATTTCCTAGTGGAGAGCTGGGAATGCTAGGCCTGCCTGGCAAGCCTCTGGAACATGTTCTCTGTGTTTCCAGCACCTTGGATTGTTCTTGTCTGTGTGCCTCCAGCAGGAGCTTTCACACAAAGGCCTGCTTGTTCTGGGATCATTTAGTTGTTTATTGTGTGTGATGTTCTCCTAAAATTTCTGTAGGTATTTCATAGCTTGTCTTTAACAAAAGAAGATTTTTTTCCAGGAAAATGTCCATCCAGTCTTGATTTGAGGGTGTTGGGAAGTGCCAGACACACTTTCACCAGCACGTTGTGACTCTGTGGGTTCATTGCTTTATCAAAGCCTTACTTTAATTTGGATTTCATTAGCTTTAATGTCACCTTTTGATTATTAATGTGTTTTATCTCTCACACTAATAATCTCGTGTTGCCAGCACGTGGATGTAATATGAATTCCTGAGGTCATGGTGTGGCAATAGAGATCTGTGGAGCTCAGAATGTTAAAATTAATAAGCAGAGAACTAAAAAAGAGGGAATGGCAGTGATTCTATAGGCTAATGGCATTGTTTGTAGGAATTATTTCCACCTTTTTGTGCAAAAAAGCATGGAATTTGCAGCTAAGGAAGAGGCAGCCCCTGCTGGCGTGTTCCTCTCGGTTTGTTCAGTGTTGTGACTCTTCCCAGATGGCCTGGGAAATGAGGAGATGTGTGGGCAAACCAGCTGGTGCTGGAAAGAAGGGATTGGAACCCAAAACATTCCTTACCCATTTCTTGTGGAGATTGCTCTTATCTCTGAAATAGCTGGGATTTGCTAAGAGCGATCTGGAGGAAGAGGTGGGGATTTATCCGGAAGAGAGATTAGGGAGATGGAATATCCACAAGTTGGCAGGAGCTGCTCTCTGTGCTCTCTCCTCAGGGATGGCCCTGGCACTTCCAAGACAGCATTCCTTGCGTTTGCTAGGAGCAGAACATGGGATTTTTCCCTGCTTTAATGGAACCATGCCATGCTCACTCAGGATTCACCACGCTGGAGAAAAAAAACATTGTTCCAGAGTCCAGGGTCACCCTGCCATGCTTTTCCAGCATGTGGGAATGCCCTGGGCAGGGAGCAGGGACATGCAGGCCTTGTGCAATCCCACTAAGCCAGGTTGGCCAGCTGGATGAGAGGGCCTGTGCCTTGGGAATTGCACTATGGGAATGGCAGTGCCCTTTCCTCAAAGGAAGGGGTTGCACAGTTCTGCCAAGTAAGCTGGAAATGCAGAAGGAATATCTTTGTGGAGAGGGCCTGTCAGTGTCCCACCTGAATATCAATTCTCTATATTTTTTTTTGTGAACACATTCCCAAAGTTTTTAGGAAAATAGGGGGAAAGGTTCTCAAAGAGTGTTACCTGTAATTCCACATCACCTGTCTCAGTAGAGCTGTCCTAAGCTAACCCCTGAGACACACATTGCCACAGGTTTAAGCAAAAAAATGTTTAATTATCAAAAATAGGGCATTTGTGGAACTTGCAAGCTCTGTAGAACTGATGGAAACTTTGGGAACTCAGTCTATCCTCCTGATTGGAAGGAAAACCCCAGATTTGGCAAAGCTTTGCTGTTGACCTGTTGTTCTGGGTCTCTGGAGGTCTGTGTTCCTGGGCTTCTTTGAGGAGACTGCAAGGAGAAGGCACGTTGCTATTTTGGAGTGTCACAAGTGAGTATGGAAATGTAATCAGCGTTGGGTGACCTCAGGGATGTGCCTGCTCCAAGAATAGGGACTGTTTTATGAACTCTGAGAGTGTACACTGATTTTAAAACATCATTTAGAGCTTGAAACCAATAGGGATATTTGTATTTGAAGTTTTCCAAACCCTCTGTCTATCCCAGACAGTTTGCCTGTTAATTACAGTTATTGTTTCAAATGTAGTTGGTTTTAAGTTAGTTTTGGTTATATTTTCTCATGTCTTATTCTTTATACAAACCCTCTGCTGCTTTTGGAGGAAATGGTTTGTTGTACTATTTGCCATATTTTCTTAGAATTTCCAGCTGATGTTTTATGGAGGGTACAGAGCTTTGACATCCATTTAAAAATCTCTTTCAGGAATGGTTTAATGAATTTGCCATCATTTGGAATAAAGAATTAAATCATGAGAAAGTCACTGGTGGTACTAATTGGGTTTGCTGACAAATCCTTTCACCAGCAGCCCCAATTAATGCAACCCTTTTATCCCAAGGGGCAAACTGGACTGGCTCTCCTTTGGAATTTTGTTCCACTTAAGAGGACTGACCAAAATATTAATAAATAAATTCTTTGCATTGTGTTCCAGTGATTGTTATTGTGTTTAATGGAGTTGTTGCATCACTGGTGACAAACAAGCCGTGGATAACAAGGGTGCGGTCCCTGCTTAAGCTGATTTTAATTTGTGGGAGATTGAATGAGGCCATGGGCCGTCTGCTCCTGGGTGTCACTCTCTTCTTTTCACCCATGGATCTGCCAGAATCTCCCAAAAAATGACATGTTGAAACAATCTCCTTGCATCATTTCTGTCATAGACTTCAGTTGGAAAATAAAAGCGCTCGTAGTCATTTCCTTGACAGACCTGAAGTGTCTCAGCATGACAGGAGAATGACCTAGCACGAAAAAGAGAAGTTGAGATCAAACTTAATCTCATTATCTAAGAAAAAAACTCACTTTTTTGTGATCTGCAGTGCAAGAAAGCTTCACTTGCTCTCACTTGGTGTTTGAATTAGCAGGGCAAGGGCTTGTGTGAAAACAAACCTGATTTATTTCATTTCAGTCTCCCAGGGCATGAGTGGGAAAAGAGCCAAATGTGTGGTGCAGAAAGGCAGAAAAATAAGCCACTTAATATTCCAGCTTTTTAACACTTTGGGATTTGTTGTGAATTCTCTGCCTGGCCTTAGGTATTTTTGTGCTCAGGTACATCAGGCCCTGCTTTGCAGAGTTTTTGATGTGAAATCTCCTAGATCTGGCTGCAGTTTGTACCTACTTTGCTTTGGGCATGTTGCCCAAACTCCTCTATGTAATTCTAAGGGGAAGATTCCCAGCTTAGCTCTCTTCAGGCCTCCCAGGCTCCAGGCCAGGAGAACATAAGCCTTTCCATGTAATTCCTGCCTTGCTTACCTTGCTGGGTTGTTCTTAGCTTCCCCTGGTGTTATTTTAGAGTGTGTATGGAGATGAAAACAATCCCCTTGTGCTGTTAAATTCATCCTGATCTCATGGACAAGCCTTAAGGAGAGCTGCTCCTTTTTGTGTAATTTTGCTTTATTTTTAAACTCCTGGGCTGTGAGAAGACATGGTGTACATGTGTATTTCCTGGCTTTTTTTCCTCTCTGAAGTGGATTTGTTTGATGTTACGTTCCCCCTCATTGCTGTGTCACTGCTCACAGCTCTCTGGCAGAAGTCGAGCCCATCTCCAGAGTCTTTCATCCCAGCTCCTGGAATTCATGCTGCTCTGGAAGCACCTTTACCTTGAAAACCTGCTAGGAGGGAATCTGGCGATGAAGTGATGAGAGAGGAGCCTCTTGTTTTTCCTTAAACAGGGTGTCTGGCTGGGTTTCAGACTAGTAGCTGTGGCACCAAAATTAAAGAGGAAATGGGATGCATGGGACTCCCCAACACCGACCCTTCAGTGTCCTCCAAAACCCTCACAGGGAGGAAGGCAACTGAATCATCCTTGTGCTGGTAGAGGAGTTTCTCGAGATGTTTGTCTAAGGGAGGACATGTAATTACTGATTTTTTTTTGGCAATTTATGGGATCTGAAAAAGCAGATGACTTGGTGTGGGTGTTCAGGTGGTGAAACCCTAAGGTGGGATTCCTAGATTTGCTTTTGTAGCCTCTTCAAAAATAGACAGTGATACAACATATATCATACATAATATCTATAGCTCTACAACAGTATGTATAACTGTGTAACAATGTAACAATGTGATAAGTTTCAAAACTTATGTGTAACAATGTTACAATACAATAATAAGTTTTTAAACCGAACAACAAAGCAAGGCATGAGATACCAAAATGTGTTTGGTGTTCTCGGTAGAATCCATTCATTATATCCACACGTAAATGCAGCGAGCAGGAGCGTGGTGTGATTGGAGCGTGCCTGCTGTCCTGCCTCCGGGGAGAGGCTGGGATTTCGTTTTCCAGCTCCTGCAGGATCCAGGGCAGGCCCCACGTGAGAACTGATGGCTGAATCACCTTTCCTGGCACCTAGGAAGATGCAGCTGCCCAGCAGGAGCTTGCGGCTCCCAAGCTTTTTTCCCTGGGTTTTGGCACGCTGATTCCTCCCTTATTCTGGAGGTACTCGTGGATCCTCGTGTTTTTCTCCTTGCTGGTTCTCAAGGAGGGAGAGCCATCAATGCCAAACTCTATTTTGGCAGGGGCAGAAGAGGATTGTGTCTGCTTATGAGGTAATGTGTTGTGTTGTGTTCCCAGTGGGACTGCAGGGATGCTGTAGAGTACATGGGGTTTTGGAGTAGGATGGAATTTTTGTTCAATGGCACCTTTTCTTTGACTTTCAGAGGAGTTTTGGGTAGTTTACTGTGGGGTTGTTTAAAGGTGAGTCAGTGAATGATTTGGAAATCTCAAGGTTTATTGTGCACCACACAACCTGAATATACAAACCTTGGCATGACCTGGAGATGGGATGTGAGCTGCTTGCTGTTACAAAAGATTGTATAAAGAAAATGGAAATGGAGCCGAATATGTCACATTGACACTTTCTTTTACAGATTTTCTCCTCCCTAAGCTTCCTTTTTATATGTGGTTTGTTTTATTAGTGTGTGTTAGGGGATATTGTCCTCTAAACCAAAACTCATGGCATGTCCTTTGGCCTTATATGGACAGAGTTCTCATGCTTCTCAGCTGAGGCCAGAGGAGTTTTCCAATGAAAACAATAAGTGGCTTCTCATTAGGAAAAGAACTTTCAAGTTGAAGTAAGAAAATATGTGGACACTTTAAGAATTTTCTCTGAGTGGTGATGAATGTGTGTAGGGTGTGGGTGTCACCTGGCTGGGTGTGCTCTCCTTGCTGTCCTGCCATAGAATCATGGAATCCATGGAATGGTTTGGGCTGGAAGGGACCTTAAAGTTCATCCAGTCCCAAGGGCAGGGATACCTTCTGCTGTCTCAGGTTGCTCCAAGCCCAGTCCAGCCTGACCTTGGACTCTTCCAGGGATAGGGCAGCCACAGCTTTTCTGAGCAGACTATTCCAGGAGAATTTCTCCCTGATTGCCTCACCAAAATCCATATAAACCTCTGGGCTCCCATGGATGGGGACATTTTACTGCTATGGAACAGCCCCCAGCTTTGTTGACATGGCTGTTTCCACAGAAACCCTTTGTGCTAAGTGCACTGAAACTGTAGGAATATCCCTGGAAATCCAACATCTTGAGGTGGCATTGGAGTTCTTACAACAGCAACTTTGAGATTTTTCTTTTAAAAAAACTTTTTTAAATGACTGGTTTTTCTTGTGTAATTCCCATGTCTGGAACGAATTCCCTTTGGTTGCTCTCAAGTTTTGATTAGTAGTCTGTGAAATAGAGCAGCACTGTCAGGTGAGGACCTGCCAAACCTTGGGAGACACCTGGAGCTGTTTAGATCCAGGTGTTTTCACTGGGTGCTGGTTTTTTCCAAGCTGCTGCTCTGACCACATTCCGTGCCACTGTAAGTTCTGCTCTCTGTGCTCTGCCATACAGAAAACCTCAATATTTCTGATTCCTGGCTGTGGTTTTGGCCTCCTGAGGCTTTACTGGCAGGGGGAGGTGTGAGTTTTCCTGCTTTTTAATGTCAGTTTTCTGTGTTCTGAATTTCAGGAGAGCTCATACCCTGACAGTCCTGTTCATCCTCACGTGTGCGCTGGGCTACGTAACCCTGCTGGAAGAGACTCCCCAGGACACAGCCTACAACACAAAGAGGTGAATATCTGAGGAATATCTGAGTATTCCCTGGTGTCTTTTGGAAAAGGGACCTCCATGTCCCCTGCACTCCCCTGTGGAAGTGCCTGTTCCCTTAGGAAATTACAAAACCAGTCATAAGTCTAAGCTTCTCTGATGCTGATCATTGAATTCAATTTCTAATCAGTTTAGTGTCACTGTCAGGCCTGTGGCTGCTCTGTGGTGTGAAGCAAAATACAAAAAAGCTTGCTAGAACCTCCTGGCTGTGTTTCTTTGGCAAGGGTTCTGCCTCTGTTTCTTAAAATAGCCTTTTCTTAAAAATAACCTTTCCTTAAAATAACCATCATTTCAAAATGCTGGGAGCTGTGATTAAATTTTTCTGGCTCAACTGCTTTTTGTAAAGTTCTGTTCAACATTTCAATACAAATCCTTGTTTGTTGTTGAAAATTCTTGTGAGAACATGTAGCCCAGAGGGAAGCTCTGGGGAAATAAGAATGAATCTTACATGTGTGGTCAATTCCTACTGTAATTTGAACTGATGGAACGTGGTTGAATTTCTCCCTTCTTAAAATACACGAGGGAAGAAAAAGGAGGTAGGAAAGTGATGTTTTAAAAAGCTAAGTATGTTTTTAAAATATGCTGCAAAGCATCGTTGCTAGAAGCAAGAAAATAATTGTTTTCTACCAGTCTGGTTTCTTAAACATGGTGAATTTCCCCCCCTTGCTGTTGAAGGGTTTTTTTTCCTCTTTTTGTACATTTCTGAAGTGACTCAGGATATAACATCCATTGTCCTGGAGATGCAGGAATTGGAGTATTTCCTGAGATAATCTGGGCTGTTGTTCTGGCAGTTACACAATGCCTGGGGGTGATGGAGCTCACACTGTGTCACACTGAGAGCTGAGATTTCACACGTCGTCGGGGTGAAACAGGACAAGCTGGAAGGTATCTGGAGCCTGGGAAAGGTTCTGGAAGGTTTCTGTGAGAGCAAATGCCATTTTATTTCCATTCATAATGAGGGAGGCCAGGCTGGAGAGGTGGTGTGGCCTGGAATGGCCACTCTGAATTGAGAAGGGGAAAAGCTGGAAGAGAAGTGGTGACGTATCCTTAGGGAGTAATACAGAGCTAAGGTGACTCAGTGGAATATTGTATTATTGAGCTTAGAGCCTCCACTGCCTTAATCAAAACAAACCCAGGGAAGATTAATCAGCAGGTGGGTCTTTCTCTCAGGAAACACAAGTTATCTGCTTATCCAGTGCCCGGTTCTTAAAATCAATTTACAGCATCATGCCAGGAAAGGGGCAGCAAATGGGCTTTGTTCACTCCTGCAGCTCTGCAAGGTCTTGGCACAAAAATCCTTAAAAAGCAGCATCCTGAGGCTTGGACACGATCTTACAAATATTCCAGGTTTTGTGTCTATCTGAACAAAAGGAAGCATTTCAGAGCTGGATGAGATGGGCACAATGTGTATCAGTCTATCCATAGCACAGATATCACAGGTTTTGTATTTTTGCTTCCATAATTTAAAATCCCTTATCCTACCCTGAGACCTTTGTCACTCCTAGCGTGGAGTTGTGTTGTAATGTGATTCCAAGCCCCATCCAGCACGAGGCTGTCCCTGTGTACTGGTATTCCTCAGGAACACTTGGTGCTTTAATGACCAGGAGGAGTTTTGTCACCAGGGAGCAGAGTCTGGAGCTGTCACGGGGTTTTATTTCCACCTCCTGCACACTGACAGTGGAGCAGTGTCTGGGGTAGGTGCAAAGCCTAAATACACACTTCAAAGGCTCTGGCCTCCTTTGTTTCCATGCCCTGGCTGAGATGCTGCCCTGTGAGCTGCAGTAGGTGCTCGGAGAAGTAAATTGAGGTGAACTTGCTGGCTCTGTGTTTCCCTGACTGGAGTCATGGGGTGGTTCCACCTCCCCCCCAATAAAATCAGGATTATATCACCCTATAAAAGTGTTCTATCCGGTCACTGGCAGGAGCAGGGTGAGAGGTGGATTCATGGAATCACTCACAGGACAAATGATGGACAAGACCCAAGGGAGAGCAGGAACCTCTGAGCTCACGGGGTGTGGTCTCTGTGGCTGAGATTGCTGTTTGTATCTGAACCTGCAACAGGGTAGGGCAGTGAAACAATTAAAGGAGGATTGTTTGAGATTGTCTTTTTTTCAAGATAAGGTGGCAGGTGCCTTTCATATGTAAATGTAGTAAGAGTTCATTGGGATCACACACGTGATCAAACTGCCCCTAGTGTAAGAGCAGTGGAGCATTTCCTTTGTTAGCAAGGGGAGATTGTGCTGTCTGATCCATGAGAACTTTATTCCCACAGTTCTTCCAGCCATGAAGTAACTCATCCTGACTGACAGCTGTGACATTCTTCTCTGTTCAGCCTGCTCTGTGCTCCAGCTCTGAATGTAGCCAAAGAAACACTGAGCACCTCCTCTGCATACCACGGAAGAAATCCACAGCTCCCAAATACTTGGTTGGAATGCTGAGCAGGGTGTCTTGGAGGAAAAAAATGTTCTTTTTTTTTTTCCTATAAAAACACATTCAGGTTTAAAAACACTGGTGTTCTTCAGGGTTGTACATTGAATTTCCAGCTGGGAAATGTCTCTCCTGAGATGCTTTTTTACACAGCTCTTGGCAATCCCTGATCTCCATGGGGACAGATATGTGGGTTTGCATGCTGATCTGCTGCTGCTGTGGCTGAGCACCCAAAGGGAAATGGAGGAGGCCAGAGCCCTCTTCTAGGGCTTGTGGTACCCTGAGGGAGTTGTACCAGCTGTGCCAGCATGGATCCAGCCCGGGCAGGGACAGGGAGTGGGAGCTGGCTCCTTGAATCCCAGGACAAAGGGCCGTACACAGCTCCTCATTGTCCTGTGTGTCTGAATCGACTCTCAGCACAAAAAAGAGTTTGTTTGTGCTGATGGAGCTGCTGCCAGGCTCTCCCTTTTTTTTTTTTTTTTTTTTTTTTTTTTTTAAGTTTGTTTAAGTGCTAAAATTATTTTTGTGGGCACACTTTGCTATTTTGTACCTTTCTGATTTGCTGCTCAGGAAAATCCATTGGCTATGTCCAGCCAGGTGAGGAGAGGAGACCCCCTCTCAAGTGCTGGAGCATTCCTGCCTCAGGCCAGGCTGCTGTTTAGGCATTGGAAGCTTCCTAAGGAGGTAGATTAATGATGATAAGAGGGAAAATTTAGTTACCACTGAGGGGAAAAAAAAAAATAGAGCTGGTGTGGTTATTTATGCAAATTTGTGATTTGCTTCCAAACTTCCTGTGGTGAGCTTGAAGTAAATGAATATATCTGGATCCCTAGCATATTTCAGCACAGCTGCTCTTGGGCTGAGAGTGGGTTTTAGAGGAAGGAGCACAGCTAAGGTCCTGTAGTGATTTGGATTCAGGATTGGAATTCCAGCTTTGGGAAGACAACCCTCCCAAGCCCAGAGCAGTGGTCTGGACCCCTCAGTTCATGGCTGAGCTGCGATGGGGTTGTCACACCACACAGGACAGGAGCTTCCAGATGCAGCCAGGGACTCAAAATGCAGAATATTCTCATTATTGGAGGTCAGCTGAAAGGGTTTTGCCCTCCAGATCTTTGGAAATCCCCATGGAACTGTCTATTCACAGATCCATTCAGCACCTAATTCTGGTGTGCTTCCCAGTGTTTAAAGCAAGCAGAATTACTGAGTTACATCTGTTTACTAAACCCCATTTTTATTTTCAGGAAGCACAAACATTTATACTCAGAGGTGAATGTTATAAAATAGCTTTTGTAAATCCTTTAGTCTCGTATTTTGAAAGATTTTTGGACATGTATAAAGCACAGACAGTCTCCTGTTGCTTCTGGTTTGTAACATTTTCTCTCAGGCAGCAAAATTACCGGGTATTTTGTGTAACTTCTGCAGACTGAGCCATTTTATTTGCAGCCAGGGCTTGCGTCATTTTCTGCAAACATGGAATGAGCTCTTTCCCAGTTGTCCATCCTTTCAGCCAGCTCTTAAGCAGGTGATGTGAGACAGCAAGCAGAACCCAGTGGGAGTTGAGGTGCAGTAAAAAGAGCATTTTTGGATTGCTTTATGCCATTTAATCCATTAAAATTAAAGGAAAATGCCCAGAGTCATAGATCTTTGTTATATTTGGGCTTCTGGTCTGATAATGTGTTTGTATTTAAAATCTCTTATGTTCCTTAGGCTCTCTGTTACAGTTCCAGCTCTTAAAGTAGCAGTGGTGCTGGTGTGGTCTGGAAAGCTCCTGCTTTCCATGGAAATCTAGTGGAGCAGTGAGAGCTATCTCACTGCTAAATCCTGCATTTCTTTGTGAGCCAGTGGGAATAAAAGCTGCTCCCAGGCACGGGGAAGTGTTTGACTTGCTGTGATCCTCAGCCTTTTTTTGTTGTTATTTTCTGGATAATGTCTGGGTCCATTTAAGATGGACACATTCAGCAGTTAAAAGACAAGGGCTGGACATTTCTCACATCAAAAAACATGATTTGCCATCTCAGGAGGAGGATGAGGCAATAAACCAGGGTGTTCTGTTTTTCCTTCCAGAGGAATCGTCGCCAGTATTTTGGTTTTTTTGTGTTTCGGGGTGACACAAGCCAAGGATGGACCATTCTCAAGACCTCACCCAGGTAATCCACCTTGCTGGGCTCACTCAAATACTCCTGAGGAGCTGCCTGGTTTGTGAGGAAGGTAAATGTTTGTGTTGCCTGGAGAGCAGGTAAGTTGTAATTTCAGTAATCACAGGTTCCTCAGCACTGCACACTGATCATAGAAGCTCCTCCATAACCACCCTGCTGGGTTTCTTCCATGGAGCCTGGAGATCTGTTTGGATCTCCCTGCTTTGGCTTCCTGTTGTTGGTAAAAAGCTCTTTGAGAACTGCCTGGTTCTTAAACCTGAACTTGCCCTGTTTATCCTCGTTTTCTTCTCCTTGCTGTGCTGGGAATGAACTTGGGACTGTGTATCCGGTGCTGGAGCACTTCCTTAGCGCCGTGTCCATTTTCCACAGGAGATCAGAGGCCCTTGATTATGATTTTAAAGGTTTCTTGTAAGACTGGAAGTCTTGAAAACATTTGAAAGCACAACACAAACCTCTTCTATGTAATGTAATAACAGGTGAAACATGAAAATATTTAAATGGTTATGATCTTTTGCTTATTTTAGATGTGAATTGTTGAAAGAGTTAAGGGAATTCATATAGGCTTAAATAATATTCCTGAAAGTATTGGGCTCTCCTACATCCAATTAAAGCTGGGTTTTGTGCTAGAAATTTAACCCAGCAGCCACCCCACAACCCTCACCAAAGCAGGTGTGGTTCCTCAGCACACCTCTGCAAACCCAGGGGTTTATTAAATTTGCCTTGCTTATTAAAAGCAGGTTTTAGTCTTTCCTTCTGTTCCAATTAATTGTGGTTCCCCCTGTAAAATCTCGTGCTCTTTTTGAGGATACCAGTGACACTTGGGTCGCCCACGTTTTGGGGGTTTTTGTCTGGCTGGTTTTATTCCCTAGAAAACAGCAGGGAAATTTGGCTGGTGATAATGTGATATTTCCCAAATTCCTGGTTCCAGAGCGTGGATCCAGTCCCTTGGGATCATCTTCTCTGCTGTCCCTGCCTTCCCTGCTGCTCCTGCTGTGTGTCATTAACCTACTTTTCATTAAGGCCATTAGAGAAACTGATCCCAGCCACCGCCTTAGTGGCACCTGTCCAGACTAGTGGCTTTATTTCTTATTTTGGCTGCCTTCTCAGCATTCCCAGCTTTAGCCAGGGGCTCATCCAGCTTTGCCATTTCCCTACTGGTTCCACACAAGCTCCTGTTTTCTCCAGTTTAATAATTTGCTACATGGACAGACACCAGTTGCCTCCCTGTAATTCAGTAGGATTGTAATGGAAATAAGTAGGTATGAGTGTTCAGGCAAGACTTTACCAACTTGCCCTGCTTTTACCCATTTTCCTCTGGCTTTGGTTCCATCCAAACCTTCAGGCAAAGGGGGAAGGACTCCTTTGGCCCCAGGGAACAGTACAGTGCAAAGGACAGATCTTAAACTCTGCTTTTTCGTTTATTTATTGGTGGGTGAACAGCCAAATTTGGAGAGCATTTCTCTGGTAGAATTAATCCTGGATACAGTCAGCATCAGTAGCCTGATGCAAATCCTTAGGATTTGCAGATAAAAGATATTGGAGGTATTCTTCCTTCTCCCTGCCAGTTCCTTTTCTGGTTCCTGGTAGTTGTAGGAGCATAGAGATGCTTCATTGCCTCTGTGAAAATAACACATCTATGCTGTCATTCCAAAGAAATTTTCCATGACAGTTATTAATGCCCTGAGAAGCAGCTTTTAATATTCCTAGCCTTTGCCAGTTTGACTTAATTCACGGTGTGTGACAGGATGAGCTGTTTGGGGAGTAAATTGTGAGGGTCTGGAGTAACCTGTGGGATTGAGGGCTGGGATAGCTGGGAATGTGCAGGCAGGGACCAGGCAAGGGCAGCACTGGTGACAGTGGAAGGAGCAGCTCCAGGACAACCATTTTCCTTGGGCAAACAACCCAGATGTTTGTATTTTTTACTCATTTAGCTCCTCAGGCAGAGTGGGCCAAACTCTGAACAGAAGCAGGGAATGAGGCTGGTTGGATTCAGCTTTCTGGGATGTTCCCAAATCCCTGCAAGGCAGCAGTTTAATGTTTGATCATAGGAATCACTGGGTTATCAGGTGTATCAATGATTAGTGGGGACCTCCTTATTCAGCAGGAAGGCCCTGATTGGAGGCAGGCAGAATGGCAAGTGAATTAAAGGAAAACGAGTGTTGGAGATGTGCCAAAAATAACCTTACAGCTAAAGCTGAGCCTGACCCAGGAGGAGAGAGAACAGTGTTTGTACAGCCTTGAAAACATTTGGGGTGCGGGTACCGAGTGTGTTCAGAACATCTTGGGGACCTCTGTGAGCTGAGGAGAAACCACAGCACTAAATCAGAATCAGATCTCAGTTTTTAATTACCTTTTTTTGTTGCTGAGCTGCTGCCATAGCCCTGTGTACAGAGGGGAGTAAAAACTCAGATAAGGATTTAGATTTCTCTGCTTTGTATGTCTACATCACTTTGAGGAGCAGTCTGTCACATTGCTGACTGTGAGCAGTGTAAAATCTCTGGTATGAGGTTTATGGGTTAGAAAAAACTGCATTTTTAGGCACCTTGCAGTGACATTTCAAGGTGGGAGAAATGTGGTAATGAAAGGTTAATTCCCCCTGCTGGCTTGAATGTGGTCCCAGTTTGGGAAGAGGCTCCTCTCTTCCAAATAATCCTGTAACCAATGGAGGATATTTTTTTTGCTGTTTGGTTTTTCCTAAGCTGCATTCTGGGAATGCAAGTGGGTGAAAGCTGTTACAGAGCTCTGAACTGCTGTTCTCCAGGCCACAACTGTCTTTTTTATTTTCCCTTTTTTCTTTTTTATTTCCCAGAAGTGTAAAATAGATGATTCTGATGACATTAATTTTGTGGAAGGTCCCACTTTCCACACTCTTTTAATGATGGTGTGAGAGACTGTTTTTAAGAATGTGTCAAGTTTGTTAGTATTTTTGGTTTAGAATTTGTTTCTTATTGTTTCTTTGTTGTTGTTTTTGTTTTTTGTTAAGAATTTATTTCCTACTTGAGGGTGAACTGGATAAAAACATGTTTTGGGAGAAAACATCTCCTAAGGAGCTCCATGGGGAATTGATGTGGGGTTCTGAGCTGATAACTCTATTTGTAAGCCTCTGTTGGTTTCATTCTTGTGTAATTTATGCCTGGCCATGCTTTGAACATCAAAGTGCCTACATTGCCTTGGAATTAACAGGCAGAAATTCCCAAGCCAGGCCTGAGGGTCTTGGTTTCCTGGCAAACCCTTTTGGGATTCCTGTCTGTCCATGGACCTGAGGAAGGAGAACTCCATTTATAACCAGGAAACAGCTGAAGGCAGGTCTCATCCCAAGAGTGGTGTGTGACTTTTTGGAATTTCACTGTCCACCCAGAATGTGTTGAGTTTTCCTGAATTCCCTTGTGTGGAATGTTTGGATCTGGGTAGGGAAAACTGTTGGAACTGTGTCTGTACCAATCCTGGCTCTGCATCAGCCTCTCAGGAGAGGAAACAGAGCCACTGAGGGGGTTCAGAGCCCAGAACTCACTGCATGGAGCAGCAGTCAGGCTCTGGGGTGGAGCAGGGGCATGGATGAGCACAAAACCCCCATCCAGGATGGCCTGTGACCCGAGGGCTGAGCCTGTCAGGAGAGCTGGAAGTCAGACACTGTAGTTTGGGCACCCTTTGGATTCAGGTGTCACTGAGGTGTGTGCAGATCTGTAATCACACATCTGGGGAGGGCTGTGAAGCAGCTGAGTTTTGCCTGGCATTTCTTATGGAGAGTCCCAGGTGATCTCAGGGGCCTCGCATCCGGCAGCTGCTGAACCTTTGGTCTGCTTGTTTTGAATTTCATTCTGTTTGGGGTTTGAATTATCTTCACGCTTTCTGGCCTGTGGGGACATGACCTTGTCCTCAGGCTGAAAGCTGGGCTGCCAAACACAGCTCTAGCCTGGGTGTGTCTGGTGTATCCAAGGTTGGACAGGTCAGGTCACCTGAGAGCAGGGAGAAAGTGCAGGAAGGATCAGGTTCTCCTCCAAGGACTGCTGGAAAGCATTGCAGGTGGCACATTCCTTTCCTTCCACTTCCTATCTGCTGAGTTTGTTGGGTTGAAGTGTTCTGGATCCAGATCCCTTCTCCCAGATCCAGGTCCCTTCTCCCAGATCCAGGTCAGTGCCTGAGCAATTCCAGCAAACTTTCACAGCACCCTGTGTGGGAGTTGGAAATTCTTTCTGGTTGTGTCCCTGAGAGAGGGGGTGGGGAGCACTGTGCTTGAGAGCTGGGAATAATAATTCTGTGGTGGGAGCATCTCTTGAAATGGAATTGGTTTCCTGAGAAGCTGTGGCTGCCCCATCCCTGGAAGCGTTCCAGGCCAGGTTGGGCTTGGAGCAGCCTAGGACACTGGAAGGTGTCCCTGCCCATGGCAGGGGGGTGGAATGTGATGGGCTTTAGGATCCCTCCCAACACAAGGCATTCCAGGATTCCATGGTATTTAAATAAATGAATAATTAATTCGTGGTTTGCTCCAAAGCTGCTGACATCCCCTGTGTCTCTCTGCAGCTTACTGGAGGTTTTGGCTGTGTGTCAGCGTGGTCTATGAGCTCTTCCTCATCTTCATCCTCTTCCAGGTAAGTTGCTGACACCTCCAGCTCCTAAATGCCACTTCCATGTGGAGATCAACTCCTTTGTAGTGGCTTTTTTCCTGCTGACTACAGGAGCTGCTCATTTTTGTGAGATGGAATCATTAGTCTGTTTAATGAGACTATGAGGTTCAGGGAAATGATAATACAAAAATACTTCACCTGCTCTGACCTCCAGTCACCCTCAGCCCAGGGTAGACACGGTGTTGAAGTGGTTTTAGATGAGCTGGTGAGGGAATTTATGTTCAGGAGCTGTTTCCAGCCTCTGCCCTGCTGTGCCATGTGTGACTCAGGGAGAATTCTCCTGGTTTCACCTTTGGAAATACCTTTTACCTGTAGTGACAGGTTCTTTGTAGGTGTGGGGCTTTTTCAATGAACCAAAACGTCACACGCAGCTTTGTATGATGGCAGGAGCTATGGGGAAGGTTTTTCATAGAAAGACATGCCCTTGATGCCTCCAAATTAAACCGTTTTACCATGTTCTTTTTTCACCACACTTTACTATATCTTGTCTTTTAGTAAACTGAGGACTTCCCCCTGACTTTTACAATTCTCAGAAGTTAAATATTTTGAGACAATGTACTCTTCAGGCAGCTCTAAAAATCATTTTGCATGAGAGAAGGACGAGGAATGCGTTATTGGTTTTGGTTTTTTTTAAAGTTTTGCTTCTGGAGGCCATGTGAGCTTGAAGAAATGGGACTGGTCACTCTGGGTTTTTCCAGCCATCCTTGAGCAGGATATTCTTGAGCAGTTGCAGTCAGACTGAGTAATTTTTATTGGTTGTACATGTGTAGTTCTGAATTCCAACAGAAAAGCCTAGAATGGCTTTGCTTCCCTGTGGCAGCATGTGGTGTCAGCAGAGATTTAGTGGTTAAGGAACTCCCTGCTGTTGCTCAGCTCTTTACTAAAAATACATCATTGCCTTGCCCAGGTTGAAATAAGGTTAAATTCTGCTGAGTCTGCAGGTGGCTGAACTTCCTGACAACAAATCCAAGCTTGCTCGTGACTGAAACTTGTCCCACGGTTCATGAGACTTCAGCAGTTTATTCTATAATTTTATTATTACTCTATTAATGAATTTTGGGTTTGGACATCACATCATAATTTTGGACATCACAGATGTTCCAGGGTCGAGCTTTTACCACACCACTGAGTGATTCTGTTGGGAAATAATAAATGCCCAGCAAATGTGTGGCTGATTTAGTGGCAGATGAGTCCACATTTTGGTCGCTTTGATAATTTCTTTTTGCAGTTTGCATGGGACCTTACTGGAAATGGATGTTGGGAAGAATGAGCTATGTGAAGCTTCTGGGAAAGATGAGGGAGCACAGGGTAGTGGCTTGGGGTAAAGTGTTAAAGGTCACTGATTATTCATCTTTAAGGTGTTTTTTCCCTAAATATTTAGCATTAGAGGCTCCAAGTCAGGTGTGTGTGGGGATGCTTCAAGCCTGGGTTTATTTCAAGAATTGTTGCACAACAAATTTGAGTAAAAGGTCTATTTGAAGATCAGTGTTGGCCTTAATTCTGTTTGTGCCTTCTGTGTGTGAATCCTTCAGGGGGATCCCAGGTTTCTGTGTTCCCTTACAGACTGTGCAGGATGGGAGGCAGTTCATGAAGTACATTGATCCCCATTTAGGGGTTCCTCTGCCAGAGAGAGACTACGGGGGCAACTGTCTGATTTATGACCCTGGCAATGGAACTGATCCCTTCCACAACATCTGGGTAAGGAACAAACTCATTAATGAGGTTATTTTTGGGTAAAAAGCTGCTTAGTGGAAGTCTTCAAAGTGCAGTTGTGAGTCTGGCTGAGTGCTGAATCAGAGCACAGCCTGTGACTGACTCTTCAGCCTCTTTATTTCTCTTCTCTTGACCTTTCCTGTCCATCAGATGGGACTATGTCTGTCTCTGGATCTCAATTACCTCACTGCCCAGGCTGAACTGTTCAACAGCTCTTTTTTCTCAGGTCATTGGTATCAAATTTTTCCCTCAGAGTTTGGATTTCTTCGTGTGCTTGAGGAGTCTTCTCCTCAGTCACCCTGAGGCACAAAGCCCTAAAGCTGCACCACGGAATCCCAGAATGGTTTGGGATGGAAAGATGATGTAACCCCACCCCCTACCATGGGCAAGGACACCTTCCACTAGTGCAGGTTGCTCCAGCAGCACTTTTCTGAGTCCTAAAAACTATCAGGTTTCTCACTGGCAGCAATTCCCAGGCAAAGGAATGATGGTTATTTATAGCTCTCTGATAGTGTGGAGTGAGGAGCACCTCAATCCTTTGGGCCTGTCCTGTACATCTTCAGTGCATAAAAAACTGGAATAACTGGGATCTTATTGAAGTAGAGGGAAAGGCACCGTGCCCAGGGACTGGCAGGACTGGTAACATTTAAGAAGCTCGGCTAAATTCCTTCCTGGTGAAGGAATGCAAGTATTCATGTGTGGAAAAAACAGAAGTTTATTGCTGCATTTTTTCTTGGAGGGGGAAAAAAAATAAAAGGCTGTGACCTTCACTCTCTTCTTGGTTTTCAGGACAAGCTGGATGGATTTGTTCCTGCTCACTTTTTTGGGTGGTACCTGAAGGTAAGAATGGCTCATTTTACCTTGAGGACTCTGCTCCTCTGTTCCCAAAGCCTCACTGCAGCTGCTTTTGTGATGCCAAGCCTTGGTCACTTAAACCAGGCTGTTTGTAATACATGAACATACATATCACTGTGTGAAAAGCCCTTTTTCCCCCCCTTTTTTTTTTCTGTCTCCTGCCCGTGTTAGGCCACCTCATTTCTTTCCAGAGGTTTGTTATATCAACAGTCTCCTTCCCACCGCAGGAATTCATCCTAGGTCAGGTCAATGGAGAGCTTAATTTCTCTAGCAACAGAAATGCTGGAATGACCTCTGGAAGTGGAGTGTGGGGCTGGCAATGACAGTGATATTCCCAAATGCAGATGTTGCTGCTTCTGCTTTCCCAGGGGCATCAGATCAGGATTTTAAACCATTCAATGGGCAGTGGTTCAATTTTTAATGCTTTTTGGTCAGTATCAACCAACTGTGGAAGGAATTTCAGGTGTGCCTGTCTCTGGCAGAACATTCAACAGCTGATTACTTTAGTCTAAATATTACCTTTTTTAACCCAGGCAGACTGCCTAACTCAGGAGATTTTGCAGCCCCCTGCAGACCTTGTTTGGGTTTGCTATTTAAATAACAAACTGACAGAGCTTGGCTGTTTTAAAAACAAGCTAGAACTGTTGGTGTTCTCCTTTCAAAGTGCAGATGTGTTCTGTGAGTGGTTTGGGGGATCCTTCAAAACCAGAGATGAATTTGCTGGGCGTGGGGAGACCTGGACTTCAGCTTGTTCTGTTAATGAACTGAGTTCTAGATCTGAAAAACCTGGATCCTTTTCTTCCAAGAGAATTGCATTAGAAACTGAGCTGCCCAGCTGGAAGGAGGCTGGTTGCTGGATTTCCTCTGGGCCATAGCACATTTTTTCTCTTAAATATGCTAAATATTAATCTGTTTCTCTATTAAAAGCTGGAGGTTGAATGTGTTGTCTCAATAAACAGAGATGGGCTTGTGTTTGGATTTCTTCCCCCAAATCTCCAAGCACCAGGATGACAATATTGAGAATGAATGGGCCTCATTCATCAGAAATTATTGTGGCTTTGGAGTCATTTAGAGCCCATAAAAGGCTCTGAAAAGCTTTTTCTGAGTACTGTTAGAACGATACTGCCTGTGGTGGTTGAGCACCCAGTAATTCCATGCATTTAACTCATTTCCTTCCTGCTGAATCCCATTTACTAGAATTTATCATAATCTGTAAACCTGTACTGGTTTTGGCTGGGGGTAGAGGTGATTTTCTTCAGTGTCATTCCTATCTCTTGTGCTGGTAATGTTGATAAGTTGAGAGGCCTGTGAGCATTTGGACCATCACATCATGAAAATAAAACTGTCCTGAGTTTCCTGATCCTTTTCTGGATACTGGAGACTGTAAGATCTACAACTGTAGATGTTTTTTAGCAGCTGTTTAAAGGACTTTTTTTCTCCCTTCAGACTCTGATGATTCGGGACTGGTGGATGTGTATGATCATCAGTGTCATGTTTGAGTTCCTGGAGTACAGCCTGGAGCACCAGCTCCCAAACTTCAGTGAATGCTGGTGGGATCACGTATGTACTGCAGGGATCAGGGTTCATTTAGGAAAAAGGTTTTACAGGGAGGGCTAGGAAGTGGTGAGAGCTGAATTGTATCACGTGTGACTGCTCCCTGTTGAGTTTGTAACATGCTTGCCCCTGTTTCTGTGATTTCATGTTTTACAAACACTTGGACACGGTTAAATGTTTGGAGGGAGAATCTAAAGCTGTGCCTGAACATTTTTGAGTATTTGCTAATGGTGCAAAGCAGTGAAGTCTGAAATTCAGAGAAAGGGCAAAACTTGGTGTGAGCTTAGAGGAACACCCTTTTAAAGTTGTGTTTTATTTTTCTGTGAAGTGTAAGTTAGTGTCATAGTGATCAGAATTCAATGCAGTCAGGGCACAGAGCTCTGGGTCTGTATTTGGATGGATTTTGGGAAAGACCCAAGCTTGAAATTATTTGCTCCATGGCTGCATTTTCAAAAGTCAGTGCATTATTAGAGACACCAAGCCAAGCTATTTAGCCTTCAGAAAACCTGTGGAATTAACACTCTGTCCCACTCCTTGGAATGCAGAGGTCTGCATGTTTTAATTCCCTTTCCCAAGCTGTAGTGTTCCTTCCCCACATCATTCCTGTGTTTCTCCTTCCAGTGGATAATGGATGTGATCTTATGTAACGGGTTAGGAATTTACTGTGGGATGAAGACCCTGTCTTGGCTTTCCTTGAAAACCTACAAGTGGCAAGGACTCTGGAACATTCCAACCTACAAGTAAGTTGAGGAGGAGGGAATTCCACAGGCACAGCACAAAGGCTGGGCCCCTATTCAAGAGCTTGGTTGTTCTGTTTGGGTTAATATGGATTAAAGAATTCCTGTGTGTTGAGGTGACTCCAGGATCCAGTGACTTACCGCTGCAGGGAGGTTTGTTGGAGGGTTTTATTCACCTTGTGAATGGGATTGTTGGAAATGTGTCCCAAACATCTCCTGGCTGGGGGTGAAGGCATCCTGTGGAAGTGAGCTGATTTGATGAAATGGTTTAAGGAGGTGCAGAAATCCGAGTTAGCATCATACTCCCATTCACAGCAAGGATCTGTTTGGTCTTTTTGCATTCCCTAGTAACCAGAACTTCACAGGAACTGGGACACTGGGAATTAAAATTTAATAAATCCCTTGTAGTTGTGTACCAGTAACGACCCATCATGCTCTGTAGTGTCTTTGCTGAGCAGAGCTGCTTACAACAGTGGGTGTAGTATATTAAAGCTTAAATTGATAATTAAAATACCAAGCTCAGAGCTAATCTCATAAAGTTGTGATTTTAATGGAGTAAACGGACGCATTTTGCATATCTGGACTGGTGTCTCAAATGGAAATGCTGGCAAATGCCTCTTGCCTGCTTTTCCTTCAAGCTGCAGTGGTTGTTTTGCTTTTTTTCCAGAGGCAAGATGAAGAGGATCGTGTTCCAGTTCACCCCGTACAGCTGGGTGAAGTTTGAGTGGAAGCCAGCCTCCAGCCTGCGCAGGTGGCTCGCGGTCTGTGGCATCATCTTTGTGGTGAGGACGCCTCTCTGACACTTCTTCTCTGCTTCTGTACCTCAGACTGCAGCTCTGGGGATGTTCCTGAAGATGAGGCCAGGAGAGATCCCTTCCCAGTCCTGCAGAGCAGGGAGCTGGCTGTGTCTCTGGCACAGGTGACAGGTGCACTGCAGAAGGGGTTGTCCTTTCTTGCTGACCACTGTTGCTGGCAATGGGAGCAGTATAAACAGGGATCTTTGGTCTTTCAGCAGGTTGCTGTTCCCTAAAGCAATTGCTGTGGGTGAAAGTAGCTCAAATCCCCCAGTTTTCTGCAGGTACAGGTTACATTACAGCTGGAAAGGGCTGTATCCATGGCATCCGGCTCCTCTGAGCTCAGTCCTGAAGCACAGATCTGCTTAAATCATTCAATTCTCCTAGATTTTTTTTTTTGATTTTTTTTTTTTTACATTTCACTGCACACACACCACCTGAGTGGGTGGAATTGTTTTATGCTGGGAATGCAGCATCTGAAATTCATACCTATGCCTGTGAAACTGAACTTGTCACCTATGTGAGACTGATAGGGAGAATACACTGGGCAGTTTAAATGCCTTTTTTCCACTTGTACCCCTTTTGCCAGGCAGGAAACTTTGGCCTGTGTGCCATCCATGGGATGTCACTTGGCTCTGCTCTGAGCTACTCAAACTTATCTCAACCCAGCAGCTGTGAAATGTAACTATATCCATCCTTGTGACACTTGTGGTGATCCAGAGGCACTGGGCATGAACCAGGTTCAGTGGCACAGGACAGAACTCTGTGTTTTGCCAGAACAAGCTCCCAGCACCTGATTCTTGCTGCAGGATGCATTGGCCAACGTCACATGGCACACCAGTTCTACTTGGTGGGAGGACTAAATGAGTATAAATAAATTAGAGTTTCCCCCAAAGGTTGCTGATTGCCCCCTGAAGAAATTGGGGTTTGTGTGCTGCTGCAACATAGATCTCAGTGAATTTATACTGGAGTGTGGGATTATGTATTTTAGCACATCCCAGCTTCAGCTGGTTCTAAGCAGCTTCAGGTTCTGGCTCACTCCTTGGGCTTCAGCAATGCTTAATGCCCTTTGTTAACACTTCTTTTGAAGTGACAATCTGGTGTCTCTCTGTTCCCTTTAGCACACTGCCAGGGCAGCTGCTCGAGAGAACATTTTGCTCTTAATTTATAATCAACTTTCCTAAGTTGGCTTGGAGGGTGAGTTTGCATAACTGAGGAAAAAACAGCCCAGCCCCCCAGGATATGCAGCTCATGCCTCTTGTTATGGTGGAGCTCCCTCAGCTGGATTTTAAGGGACAAGGAAAGGAGAAGCTGTGCTTTTGGGATTTGTCCTCAGTGTTTGTGCAGGTACTTTGGGCTCTTTGTTTGAAGTTCAAACACTTGATTGAAATTTGACAAGCAATTTTTTCCTTGTCCAGCTTTTTGTTGTGATAATTTAGTGCCTCTTCCAACATAGAGGAAATGTTTAAAAACCCAGTTTTGGATTGGTGCTGATGGTTCACTCAGTGATACTGAGCAGGGCTTAAAATGCCCAGCGGGGAGCCACTCAGGGAGAGAGGGGCATTCCAGGCTTCATCCGGTGGTATTTTCCAAATGTAATTCCAGTGTCCCTTCTCCCAGTTTTTATTGGCAGAGCTGAACACGTTTTACCTGAAGTTTGTGCTGTGGATGCCCCCTGAACACTACTTGGTGCTGCTACGCCTTGTGTTTTTTGTAAACGTGGGAGGAGTGGCCATGAGGGAGATCTACGACTTCATGGACGACCCGTAAGCCCCACCTCTCTGCACTTCCCATGTCGAGCTCCACTTGCTTTGTTTTGAACTTGCTCCAGCTTGCTGGCATCCATCTCGGGCACCAGTTCAGCTTGTCAGGGACAAAAAGGCCTAATCCCAAAGCATCCGCTTGGTGTTCCTTTGTTTTGGAGGTACCACTCTCACGCCCCCTGGTCAGAGAGCAGCTGTTGTTAAGGGCATTGCGTGTGCACTGTGTTAACCTCAGTGGCTGGTAAATGATCACTCTATGGAGAAGGGAATGTGGAAATGAGCTGGAATGCTCATGGGCAGAGGAGCGCTGCGCTCCCGATTCCAGATCAAGAGCCAGGAACTGCAATCCTTGGATGTGCCTTCTGAGAACATTGGGGCCCAGACTAAAAAAAAAGGTGGTTCTTAAAGGCACTTCTTTCCTTGAGCTGTCTTCCCCCTGGCCCTCTGGAGCTCTCCTGGCATCCTCTTGCAGGTCAGAGGCCCTCAGTAGCAGGATGTGCTGCAGGTGAGGCACCACACGCAGCAGTGCATGTACTTGAGACTCTTCCCACCTCAGCATCATATCTGTCCTCGCTGCTTTTGTTTCTGCAGACCATGTGAAAGCTGAGAAAGCTTTGTTCTCAAAATCACCTTTTCTTTATGTCACAACCTGCCTGAGCCCACATCCTCAGCCTAAGGCACCTCCTGGCTTCCAGGAGTGTTCATTGTCTGTCACTGACCAAAAAAGTGTCTGTGTTCAGAATTTAGGGTTCCAACATGGTCTGAAGATCAGTTTCCCATTGCAAGGCTTTGACTCCTAGAACTGGGAAGAAGGGCCAGCCCACATTGCTTAGTCGGAATTCAGGACATTCTGCAGGGGCAGGATGCCCTGCCTTTGGTGTTGGACCTACTGGTTTGGGACGTGCCTCCAACTCACAGGTAAGAAGAATCTCTGCCTCACTGCAGAGCACCTCTCCTTAGCACCATTCATCTTCTTGTGTTGTAGCTGGAAAAGCTCCTTTGCCCTCTGTTCAACCACTTGGCATAACACTGGATTTTGGGAGAGCCATCCCTCACCAGTGCCTCATCCCTGGTTCTGATTGTTGTTCTTTCCGTGAGCTGGAGTGGCTCATCCTGATCTGCATGTCCCTGTCACTGCCACCATTTTCCCTGCTGGGGGAGGTGACTGCCCCCACATCCTGGGGTTCCTGGCTCTGCTTGATTGCCCCCAGAGCTGACATCAGGCTGCTCCTGCAGAAGGGCAGAGCTGAGCACTCACTCTTACCTGGTACCTTTGCTGCAGAGGGTTTTATAATTCCCTCCTGCATTCCAGGCCATCCAGGCAGAGAGAATCTGCCCCCATTTATCAGCTTCACTTGTACATCATTTCAAGCAACGATCCTTCAGTATTCTTCCCATGGTGTTGTAGGGAAGAGCAGGGGAAGCATGATTTGCTCCATGGTTGTATTTTAAAAAGTCAGTGTATTATTCCTGGAATGTACCAGAGGCTCCCAGCCTTCATCACATAGGGAACCTTGCTGAACTTTTCCTTTTGGAAACCCTTTATGCTCAAAGAGTGGAATATTCCATTGCCCATCCTTGAGAAAAATGTGACTTGCTGCTTTGTCTGGTGGTGATGAGATTGTCTGGGATGAACTGATGAGGTCTCTTCAGCCAGCACTGCAATATTAGGTCTAGAAAGCAGTGAAATTCCAACATGAAGAATTACTTTTCCCATTCAGCATTCTGAATATCCACAGTTTTGGGGCTTTGCTTACAGGACCTTGGGCTGAGCGCTGTGACAGTGTAGTGCTGGAATTGTGATAGTCCCAGAAGAGGGGTGAAGCTTTCTCCAGCCCTCACTCACCACATGCTGCCTCAGAGTTCCCTAGTTCTGGATATGTGAAATGTTCCTGACCCGGAGTGTCTTGGTGTGTTAGTAGCATTTGACCTAGTCACACATTCCTGATTGGAATCTTCCTCCAAGGAGTCTGCATCAAGGCCATGAATTTTTATCTCCTTCATCACAAGAACAATCTTTTGCATCTCTCCTGAGTATTAGGGCAGGAAATCAGCTCTCTTCTTCAGCAGCCTTAGGGGTTGCCCAGCTCTTGTGTTGGGGTTCTTTGATTCTGTTGTCAGGGAAAGGATGGCAGAGGAGGAAGCAGCCCAGCAGAGCAGAAAGCTGCCATCCCAGCAACTGGAATTCCCTGTGAGAGATCTGCTGCTTCCTTTCATCTTTTTGCATGTGGGCTAGGGCTGGTCTCTGCCCATTTAATCTGTCACCACCTGGAGCAGTTTCTGCAGTCCTTTCATCTGAACTGATCCAGGCAGGATACCTTTTAAGGAGGAATGCACTCATCTCCTCTGCATCAGCAATCACCTACACTTGATTTATTCCATATTTTTTTCCAGTGTATTTGGATAGTTTGGTGTGGCTTGAATTACAAGTTGGTGTCAAATATGGCTCTGGGCCTCATGTGTGAGAAGCTCCTGTTTGGAACCATACCCTGAACATCAGCTGGTCTCAAGCTGGTCAGAGAATCATTTTGTGTGGATTTATCTGAGGGTGGGGACACACTTCCCTGTGTTGTGTGGTGATGTTTAACTTTTCTCACTTTCTGAGAGGAAACTGAAGTAGCACCAACATGAAAGTATAAATTCTGCAGAACCTTAGTGCATGTGTGATCTGAACTAGGCTTGCAGGCCTGTGCAAAGCTGAATGAAATCACTGCCCCGGCTGTCTTTTTGTGCAGATTTCTCCACATCCCTAATTTTACAGCAGTGAAACGTTTTTGTCTGTGTTTCTCCTGCAGGAAGTTCCACAAGAAGCTGGGCCAGCAGGCCTGGCTGGTTGCTGCTATTACTGCCACGGAGTTCCTGATCGTCGTCAAGTACGATCCCTACACGCTCACCCTCTCCCTGCCCTTCTACATCACCCAGTGCTGGATCCTGGGGATTATCCTGGTGCTCACCTGGACAGCCTGGCGCTTCTTCATTCGGTGGGTCGAGCTGCATTTGGGGCTGGCCAGGGTTTTAGGAGGATTTGTCCAACCCCCATCCTCCAGTGTGCTCCCTGGGATTGCTTGGGGAGAGAGCACAGCTCTCCTGGGCGGGAGCAAGTTCTGAAATAAACAGGGAGTTCTCTGGGCCTGATCCTGGCAGTTTCCTGTCTGGATCATGGAAAGCAGCTGCACAGGGCCTAAGGAATTAGCAGGCTTCCAGTATTGGAAGGGACCCACAAGGAGTAGGAGAGTGACTCTGCATAGCAGGGACTGTATGGACAGGACAAGGGGCAGTGCCTCTACACTGACAGGGAACAGGGTTAGATGTGGTGTGGGGAAAAATGAGGGTGCTGTGGCCCTGGCATGGGATGGCCAGAGAGGCTGCGGCTGCCCCATCTTTGCAAGTGTCCAAGGCCAGGTTGGATGGAGCAGCCTGGGATAGTGGTAAGTGTTCCTGTCCATGGCAGGGAGTGGAATGGGATGGGCTTTAGGATCCCTTTCAACCCAAACCATTCCAGGATTGTTTGAAGAGCAGTGCTGTGCAGAGGGAGCAGCAGTGGTTCCTCCTGCAGGATTGGCTGCTCTAGCAGGGGTGGGAAGAGCCAGGCCACCAACCAGAAACACAAACTGCCAGTGAATCAATGTCATCAGCAATTGTAGGAATGCCCAGCCAGAGGCTCCAGTGAGTTGTTATCCCCAGGAAGCTCCGTGCAGAGAGCTTCCCTTGCTGTTCTTCCTGCAGGCTGGAATTGTGTGCTCTGTGTGTTGCAGGGACATCACCCTGCGGTACAAGGAGATCCGGCGGCAGAAGCAGGAGCACAGGCACGAGAAAGACAAATGCCTGAGCAACGGGGATGGACACTCAGCCCTGCTGGATGAACCTAATGGGAACAAACTCCGGGAGAGGAAGCTCTAAGCGCTGACATGGGGCTGACAGGAACTTGCGGTGCCCGAGCGGGCCTGGTGCACAGATTCCCAACCTTATCCTACCTAACTCCTAATTGTCGTTGTTAGCGTTCCGGCATGTGGGGATCCTCTCGGGGGAGGATGGCGCTGACACAGCCCCCCTCTCTCCTGGTGTCACCTGGGCAGGGCTGGAGGAAAGCTGTGTGGAGGGAGGTCAGCGCTCACCCTGCGCAGGGCGGGGCCTTCACCGGGTGCTGCGCCTCTGCCTCGGAACCAGGTGTGGAGATGGGGCTCAGAGCACGGCATACAGGGATCTGCTGCTCCATTCCCAGGGAACTGGGAGCTCTGTGGGGCCTTTGGGCATTAGGAACACTTGTTTTGGAGTGTACGGAGACCAGGCACGGGAAAGGAATTATGTTCTTCCTGCTGGAACTACCTGGAGCTGTGGAGGAGGATTGGGTGAAGTGTTCAGCGAGGTGACCGGGTACATGGGGACGTGTGACCAAGCTGCGTTCCTTGCACAGGATGTACCACACTACACTGCTGTTCCAGCCCCTCCACAGGGCATCCCACTGACTTCCAACGTCCCGGAGCGGCCTGCAGCACATGAGTGCTGTGTCCCAGCTCCAGGGAGACAGACAACTTCTCCTTAGTCTTATTTCTAATTTCTCTTCTAGTCTGGTCATCTCTTAAATGTAAGGGAAGGTGAAGTGAGAAAGGTCAAGCTGCCTTCGCTCTGCGGAGTAAAACGTGTCACAAGCAGACACTGGGAGAGTCCCATCAGTCTGGAGTTCTTTACTTTATCCTTGGCTGGGTTTGTGTCTTCACTGCAGAGGGTTTGCTCTGGGGTCTGACATGGGCTCTGCCACCCTCTGTCACTGCCCTGTTCCTACCAGGATAGGTCCAGAGTGAGGGCTGTCTGGGAAAGCTGATGCCTGCAGTGTCACACCCCCGCCCCCCCCATCCCTGTCCCCTCTGCCAGCAGCAGGCCCAGGCCAAGCATGTCCCTGGCACAGCACAGCCAGGGAGCATCCTGAGCCAGGCAGTGTTTCTGCTGGTGACTCAGCATCCCGGAAAGGGAACTGGAAGCCTGGGCTGCTTTGTTTCCCCAGGTCATTATTCCAAATGTGAGAGCTCCACTAATCCACATGGATTCTTTACCCTCTGCTCCGAGCCCTTGCGTCACTGTCCCGGGCACTGACGTCACCCTGTCACTGCTTAATCCAATCTGGCTGTTTTTCAGAGAAGTGTTTATCCAGAAGAAAATGACACAAACACCACAGTACAATTCCAAGTGTGCAACCCCAAACTTCTGAAGTGGCAGGAGCTTGCAGAGCTGATGCCCAGCACACATCTGGGTTTTTAATCCGGTTTGATTTTGTATGAGAATGACCACCAACATTCCCAGCTTTATTGTCAAATACTTCCCACCTGTAAAAAGTGGGCAATGGGCAAGTCTGGAAGTCATGAATCCACAGCTGGGGAGGTGGCCAGGTGACTTGGGGGGACTTGTCACTGCACCTCCCCCCTCCCACCAAAGGGCCACTTACCTGCACTGGTCAACACCTGGTGAGGAATATACAGAAAGATCTGGGAGCTTTGACCTCATACATGAACCACTGACTCAGCTGTCTGCATCCAAGGGATCCCAAGGATAGTCTGGATAATTCTGTTTGTTCTTTGGGACAATGTCTGCCTGTTGCCCTGTCTTGTCACTTCACACAGGGAGCCGGGGGGCTGAGGGTGCTTGGGCTGTGTCCCCTCCAGCACACAGGATGGGTGGATGGATGCTGGGCGAGGGTGAGGATTGTGTCCAGGTTTTCAGGGAAAAAGGTGGGCTCTGGTCACTGCAAACTCACCTGGATTTAGGAATCATTTTGTGGTCATCTCGCACCGGTGCTCAAAACAGCCTCAGGAAGGAGATGGAAGGAAGCCGAGTCCTCATGGCATCAACATTTGGCATGGCTTAAAAAGGGACCTTCCCTGTGGAGAGGGCAGAGGTGCCAGTTCGTGCTTCCACACAGGAGTGTCCAATTCACCTGGAACAGGTCTCCCACCTGTGGGCACACCCATTTCATGGAGAGCTTTGCCAAAGGTACTTGTGTTGGCTTTAAAAAGGAGAGAGTTTTAATAGGTGAGTTGGTGTCTGCATGAGACTGCCCAGCTTGGAGATTTCCAAACCTCAGCCTGATCCAATCCTGTCTGGAACAGCTCTGGGGGTCGCTTTTGCCCAGTCTGGAGTGGTGAGCCCTCAGGTGCCCTGCAGGAGGGTGCTGGGTCTCAGCTTGTTCTGTAGAGGGACATCCTGCCATGTCCTTAGGGATGCAGAGGAGCTTTGGGAAAGTGGGAGGGACCATGGCCGGCTGTTTTCCAGCTGTACCCAGAGGAAGAGCCAGGAAGCCTCATGGAGAGGAGCCTTGGCTGCAGGAGGAGGCAGCTCTGCCACCCAGGCAGCGTTTTTGGTACAGTCAAAACTCGCTGTGTTTTCTCCCTGAAAATGAACTTCTACCAGGAAGATCACGGGAACATCTCCCAGTGCTGCCCTCGCTGGATCTTTCCAGAGCAGGGAGCCTGTAGCCAGGGTTGAGCTGGCCCTATGGCTGGAAGTGGGTGTTCCTGGGAATTACAGGTCCTCTGGAATGTCACACTGCCCTGTGGCCTCTGACCCCACCTTTTCTCAGATTGTGTGGGTGGTTTTTTTATCCCACAAAATCGCAATTATTCAGTTTTCTCCAACAAAGTGTTTCTCCTGCTGTGTGAAATTTCTCCTTGCTGCCCTGGAAGTTACCTGACATTAAAGTGAGGTATCTGAAGGCAGGGAAAGGGAAGATCCCACAGGAGGATATGAAGGCACAGTCTTTCCAATGATCATGGTGTGGTGGGCATGGAGCCAAACTGTCTGAGGGGGTTTTGGGGCCACATCCCAAATAGTTTCACTTTCTGCTGCAGAGGGAGAGGATCTGATGATTTTTCTTAGGAACATCCAAAGTCAAGACCTTGCTGGACTGCCCCAGGTGTCCCCATGGCCAGGAGGGACACAGCTGGAAGCTGTTTGGGACAAGGGAGAACCCAAGGATTGGGGTGGTGATCCAGGGACTCCAAGGGGCTCTGCCCCTTTGAGGGACAAGGGGAGGGGACATGGGACCCTGTGGAGAGAAACACTCGTCAGGGTCCGTGGGGAGGAGGAGCTGGGGATGCAGAGAATGTGGTAGGATGGACCAGGGAGTCCCTGAGAAGTAGGATTTGGGGAAGCACGCAGCAGAGGGCCTCTGGTATGGGATGAGGGGTCTGGCATTGTCCCTCCTCACTCCTGGTTGGGATTTGGGGTGAGTTTACAGGTTTACAGGTTTGGTTTTTGGGGTTTTTTTTTAATGGCAAGCTCCTTAGGAAAGCTGTGATCCTGGCAGGCAAGCCAGAGTGGGAGACCCCCGGGGTCCCCAGGCTCTGCGGGGGGTTTGGGCTGGGCTGAGCCGAGCCCCGGGGTGGGTCTGGCGAGCGCAGAGACCGCCCAGCTCATGGCACGGATGAGCGGCGGCTCCGCCCCGGGCTGGGCTGGGCGAGGGAGCGGAGCCGCTCCCGGTCCCGCAGCTCCGGGAAGCATCCCGGCTCTGGGGGGATCATCCCGCATCCCGGGGCTGGGCTCTGCACCCGCGGGGACCCCCGGGCAGCGGCGGGGGGCTGTACCCGCTGCCCGCGGCCGGGAAGCATCCTGGGACTGGCGAGACCCCTGGATCCCGGGGCTGAGCTCGGGGACCCCCGGGGGGCTCTGCCCGGTCCCCATCGCCGGTCGGGCGAGCCCCGGGGGTCGCAGGGTTCTCCCCTCCCCCGGGGGAGCGGACACAACTCGGCGGATGCCGGGGCCGCCCGGGGGTCCCCGCGCTCCCCGCAGATCCCTGAGGATTTGTAGCTGTCCAGGTAAAGAGCGGGGGACACCGGTCTGGGTGGGGAGTGCGATGGGAGAGAGCGGAACCTAAATCCTTCTGTTTTGGCAAGTTTGGGATGCGCCTTTATTCGTGCCAGGAGCAAACTCCATCCCGCTCCCGTGCCCTGCGGATGGAGGCCAGCAGGGCTGGAGAGGAGTGGAAGAGGCTGAGCAGCGCTGCAGGACCGGCACCGCTGAGCTGAGTTCAGCCCGGGCTCAGCACACCGGCCACGGGTGTTTGGGGCAGGACAGGGAATGAGGATGAGCAGCGAGGTCGCTGGAACCTGGATTGGGGTGTTAGGGGACTGCAGTGTGCTCAGGGGGGTCATAGCCAGGTTGGTCCAGGTGCTTTGGGACCAGCAATTTGGGCTGCTGTGCCTGTGGCCTTGGCAGCAGTGAGGTGGCAGCCCCATGAAGGCTGGGGGACCCCTTTTTCCAGGGGGGACAGGTGGCTTTGATGCTGTTTTTCTCTCCCTGTTGAGCTGTTTTATTGTCCCTCTAAGCAGGAAAAGGGACCTGAGCTCTGCAGCAGCTCCCAAGGAAAATGAAGCTGTCCTGGCCCTGGCATTGAGGTGTTGGGATGGATGGAGAGGGCTCTGCATCCCAAACCTGGGACTCTTCACCCCTTTCTGGGTCTCTGCACCCCAAACCAGGGCTCTGCAGCCTGATCTTGAGGCCTGTGGGTGAAAAATCAATCAATCCCCATGCTGCCAGCAGTGGGAGAGCTGTCCCCCTTTCTTCCCAATGTCTCAGGCTTGATTTCCCAGGGATTTGAGCAGCAGGTCAGGGGGATGTCAGAGCAGCTCCATGCAGTGCTCCAGGGAAGAGCTTAGTTAACAGAAAAAAAAGCCATAAATCCTTCCCCGAGCACTTCCACCCCCGTTTCCTCGCTCAGGAGAGATTGATGCTGTTTTCCTAATAGGAAAATACCTCTGGGTTTCATCCCAGTGCTGAGCACTGCAGTCTCTTTCCAGGTGATGCCTTGGAAATCTGCTTAACTCACTGCTCAGAGCTCATTAGAGAGGGAGGTTTTGGGGACAGAAGCTCTGAAAGGAAAGAAAAAATAGAAATTCCTTCCAATTTCTGGAAGAAATTAGGGAGAGGTGGAGGGGGTTTAAAGGGGATGCTTGTCCTCCTGCAGGGAAAGTCAGTCCTGAAAACTTTGTTATTTTCATATTAAAAATAATTAGGAAGCGGGGAGAGGAACAGGACACCTTGCTTTGGTTCAGGGGCTTTTCAGGGCACAAAAAGAGGGAGTTGCTCTGTTAAGATGTCAATTTCCAGCACTACACAGTAAAGTGGGCCTTGAGCTGAGCTCAGCCCAGAACATGAGCTCAGCACCTTCTCAGCCAGGGTAGGACTGGTTTATCCATTGCACAGGGAGATTTGTGCCAGAGGGAGGAGAGTGGGGTGGAACTGGGCATCTCTCAGCCCCATCCCAGCATCCCTGTCACTTTGGGTTACATTTAGGGCTCCCCTTCCTCCTGCTATCCCAAGGATCTGCCCCTGCAGAGGGTGTCAGGCCAGCACAGCTGATATTCTGTGCTGTGAAATTCCCACTTTTGCCTGTTACAATCCAAGCCTGGATGGTTTTGGGGGGAGTTGATCCCCTCTTCCCAGTGCCTGAGGCTGTGAGCACCCAAGCGGAGCTGGAAGATGGGGCCCAAATATTGCAGCACCAAGGCCAATTCAGCTCTGTGAGTGGGTTTTGGGAATTCTGGAGAAGGGCTGGGGGCCTCTGAGGGAGGTGGGGGAAGGGATGTAGGTGCAGTGCTGAGATGTGTCCCCATGGGGTTCTGTGGGATCCCACCAGCTCTCCACGGTCTGTGATTCCCTGGCACAGATGCAGGGGAACGGAGGTGCTGGTCAGTTCCCATTGGATTTGCTTATTGGGTGTTTTTGGGGATCCCAAAGCCCCCTTTTCATAGCAGGAGTAGCTGGCTTGGATAAATCCTCCTGACATCTGTGGTGCCTGGGATCTGCCTGGGAGAGCAGCTTTCTTTCGACTTGACTGGAAAAAACCCTTTCTGGGGGGGAGGTGATGGAGCTTTCCTGCTGCAGGAGCTGATTCCTGGGGAACAACATCCCCTAAACCCCGCAGTGACCCTAAAATGGGGGAATGGGGCTGCCCCCCTCTGCTGGGGCCAGGCCAAAGCCTTGGGAGAGGCTGGGAAAGTGCAGGAGGCAAAGGAAGATTTCAGCTGGAAAGCAGCAAAGGGATTTGAGGGCTCATGGAGGGGGCATGTCCACACACAGAGATGTTGGGAATGTCGCCTGTTTAAAGGCTCTCGAGCGGCTCTGCCCCTTCCCGAGGGTTCCTGTCCCTCCTTCAGCTCCTGCCTAGTGGCTGAGAGGCTTCAGCGTGTTTGCTCAGCTCCTGGAAGAGGAGCCAAGGCTGGGAAAGATGGAGGGGGAGCAGGGATGGAGCATCCCTGCTGGAAAATCAGGGGGCATTCAATTTTTGTGTTCTTCCCCTTCACACTAAGCCTGTGTCTCGCGCATTCCAGGCTGTCCCGCTCGCAGGGAGCTTTTGCCATGGACACTGGGCACGTAAGCAGATCCCGCTTCAGTGGTGAGTCCTCCCCAGGGAGCCCGGGAAGGGTTTGGGGCAGAGCTGCTGGTGCTTGCATCAAGATTTTTTTGGGGAAGGGTTGGCTGATACTCGCTGCTTTCCATGGGGAGAACCCTCTGCTCCATGTGCCCGCTGGGTTTTGTTTCCTAAAGCAAGGGGAAAACCCTTAAAACCTCCCAAGTTTTCCAACATGAGTGCTCAACCTCGGAAACAGGCATGAATGAGGGGGAAACAGGTTCCAGTTCAGCTGGGATTTGCACTCGGAGTTCCTCAGGGGTAGGAGCCAGTAAAATATTTTAATTTTCATTCCCAGTCTTATTCCAAATTTTGCCTTTCCGTCATAGCAGAAGCCTTGGGAGCTCTGGCACGGGAAACCTCCAACTGCTTCCCACAGCATCCTTAACCGGGATGCAGGGGTAAAGCAGAGCCCTTTAGGAGTGTGGGTCGGGGTGGATGAAGCAGGACCCGGGTCCCATCCCAGTGTTTAACCTCAGAGATCCCTACGGATTGCTCCCGGGATCCAAAGCAGGCGCTTCGGATGAGAATACTCAGTTCTTGTGCTGTTCCCGCTGGAGGAAGGCTGTGGGGGAGCAGCAGGTTGTCCCTGCGCTCGGATGCGATGTGGGAGTTCAGCCTGGCTTTGGGCTTTTTCCGGCTCCGAAGGAGGGAGCGCTGCGGCGTGATGGTGCCGGATGATCACCGGCAGCGCTCCGGGATGAGAAATCCTCTCTCTGCCGCTCTTGCGGTGCCGGTTCGGTGCGGGAGTGATGGAGGCTGGTGCAATGCAGCAGGAGCCGAGCCCGGCGCTCCCTCCCCGCTCGCTCCGGCGGCACCCGCGGGGCTCTGCCTGTTTCCAGCAGCTTTCCCTTTGGTTTTTCCCTACTGCCGGCTTTTCCTGACGTCCCCAGGCAGCAGCTGGGCCGAGGGCGATGCAGATGGGCTCTGGGCACATCTGTCAGCGGGACAGAGCCGCAGATGGCAAAGGCACCCCCGGCACCTCGGGAGCGCCACAGGCGCTCGCTGGAAGCGGGGCTGGGACACAGGAGAACTTCATCTCCCGGGAAAGCCAAGCCAGGGCTGTCTTTTTCTGGCTGGCGGAGCCTCTGCCTGACCCGTTTAGCAGCCCCCCGGGTGGGAGCTGCGGTTTATCCCCCGCCTCGGCCCATCCCATCCTGTCTCGGAGCCGTGGAAGCAGCCGCGGCTGAAGGCTCGTTCCCGGGATTGTGAGCAGCTCATGGAGCCGCCTGTTCCCTGCAGTGGCCTCCAGCCCGCCGCGGTGGGAGATCGGGCTCTACGCCGCCGGCGCCTTGGCGCTGCTGGGAATCGCAGCCATCAACCTGTGGAAGCTCTGGCGCTCTGGGAGCTACCCGGCCCCTTCCCCCTTTCCAAATTATGACTATCGGTACCTGGAGCAGAAGTACGGAGCGGCGTGCCCGGACATCAGGAGCAAGGTAAGGGGGGAAGCTGCGTTTGTCTCCTTCCCTTTGCGGCACGCGGGATGCTGGAGGGCTGGGAATACCTCCTGGATCCCCTCGCGGTGGGGGGAACACAGCCACAGGCACAGCCTGGTGCTGTCGGAGCCTTTGGGAGCTGCGGGAAGCTCCGGGCTCGCTGCCGCGGCAGCTTGAGGCCAGGCAGGGGCCGGGATGCATCCAAGGAGGCGGCGGAGAAGCCCAGCTGTCCGGCTCCGCACGGAGGGATGGAATGGGATGGGATGGATGGCAGCGCCTGCTTTCCTTTCCCTGGCAGCGAGGGCTGGCCCCGGGCTCGCAGCGGGCGCCAGGTCGGAGCTCTTCGTCCCGCAAGAGCAGCCTGAGGGCGGAGGACACCTTGGAGAGCATCCAGGAGCTGGGCAGCCTGGAGCTGATGGGCAGGGACCTGGGCCTGGCCCACTACGGCCCCTTGCGGAAATCCATCTCGGCCGACTCCCTCAACTCCATCTCGTCCATCGGGAACAACTTCGGGCAGGATTTCACGGTGGGGCAGGTGGAGGTGTCCATGGAGTACGACGGGAGGGCGGCAGCCCTGCACGTGACGCTGCTGCAGGGCAAGGACCTGCTGGAGAAGGAGGATGCGCGCTTCGAGTCTTGCTTCATGCGGGTCAGCCTCCTCCCGGCCGAGCAGATCGTCGGCATCTCCCGGGTGAGCCCCTCATTCCTCCCCACGGACCACTCTGCACGCGTGGATGGCCCTGGGCCTTAGGTGGCGGCGTCCCTTGGCCACATTCCCCGAAGAAGTGGTGGGGTTTGGGAGCAGGGAGCTCCAGGGAGGCCAGGATCAGAAATGGTTGGCACAGAATTCGGGGAACATCAGCTCCCCCAAGGCAGCGCTGGGATTTGGGAGCATGGAGTCCAAGGCTGGTGTGGTTGACATGGGATTTTGGGGTGGGTCTCTGCTCCCCCGCAGCAGTGATGGGATTTGGGAGCAAAGAGCTCTGCATTGACACAGGATTTTGAGGGGTGTCCCAGGTGGGTTTGCACATCAGGAACCTGGCAGTGGCAGGAATGTCACCCCCTTGGCTGGGATTTGGGCTGACTTTGTCCTCTCTGAGCATAGCTGGTGGCAAGTTTGCTGTCACTGCTGTGGAAAGGATGACAGCATCATGTGGCATGTGGAAGAAGTGGCCTAGGGTGGGATTTGGGTGGCAGTGGCAATTTGGGCAGGTGCTGCTGGTGTCTTGCCATGGCCCCACAGTCCCCTCTCCTTCCCACAGCAGCCCCAACGCTTTTCCCTCCCCACAAAAGATGCAGCAGTGGAAAATCCATGTGGCAGTGCTGACAGCCACAACCAGGGTTGGATCTGGGGCAAAATCTCCTTTTCTAAGTGCCTCAAAAGCTGCTTTTGGAAAGCAGGAGCCTCAGTTTTCTTCCATCAGCTCCTTTATTGCAGAGTCAGTTTGATTTAATCGGGATATTCCAGCAAGGAATGGGAATTTTCATCCCATTAAGCCAGCCCTGCACTGGGGTGGAGGTGCTGCTCCATCCACACAAACCGGCTGCTGCCTCCTAAATAGTTCCACAGTGCCCTTTTTAGACCATTTTTCCATCCAAATCTCTGGCTCTTTATTTATGCTCTGGAGTTATTTATTATTTAGTGTCATTATTTATAATTCACCAGCACAATTTAGCTCCTCGGCTGCCCCAAGGCCATGGATAAAGCTGCCTTTTTTTTCCCCCAGTGCTTCTGGAGGGATTTTAAATAGCACCTCCTGTTTGGTTGTACTCGATCCAGAGCTCCCAAAATACAGCGTGGGCTGCAGACAGACAGTCTGTAAAATCTGTAGGGCTTTAAAATCTGCTCTTCGTACAGAGGAACTTCAATCCCCTGGGGACTCTGGAGGTTGGTGGAATCCAGTGGGAGAGCAGGAATGGCCGGTGCTGCCTTTGTGCCCTTCATCCCAGGGATGGAGCAGGGTTTGGAGCAGACTGAGTCAGGAGACAGTCCATGGGGGAGATGAGCCCTTTCCTGGGGGGCTTTTGGGTCCCTTCTCCCCCCAGATTTGGGTGGCTTTGGGGAGCCGGTGGATCCACTTTTCTCCACAGTATCCAAGGCTTCCATCCCTTGGGACAAACCCCTGGTTTTCCTGACATCTTGGATTCTGAAACAGGGCTGGAGTAGGAGGGGAAAAAATCCCTAAATCTATGATTTCAGAGCATTTCCCCTTGGCCAGTTCTTTGGGATCAGCACCCGCAGGATGAACCACAGGAGCTGCCCCTGCTCCTGGGGAATGATGTGACACAGGGACAACATCAGCCAAACAGCACCATTCCCACTGGGCACATTCAGGGGTTGGTTCTGCTTGGAGAAGGGCTGGGGTTAGACCTTGTAACCATAAATCCTGTCGCCTGATATGGCCAAGCTGGATGTGCATCCATGCTCCCGGGGGCTTGGGATGTGTCTGAGAGCACTGGGCCAAGGCTGATTCTCTAATTAAAAGAATTAACAGGCCCTGGGGCTGTTACTGAGCAGTCGCTGTGGTCAGGTCGGGAATAAATCATCCCGGTTGGCATGGGGAGTGCCCTCCCCGCAATTCCCGCGAAATGGGGTGGAGCAGGGATGCAGCCCCACGGGTTCCAGGGCTATCCCCCCTTGCTGTGGCAGATCCAGAGGAGCTCCTACTCAGTGGCGTTTGACGAGCGCTTCTCGGTGCCGCTGGATCCGGCGGCGCTGGAGGAGAACAGTCTGCGCTTCTCCGTCTTCGGCATCGACGAGGACGAGCGCAGCGTCAGCACTGGCGTGGCCGAGCTCAAACTCTCCGACCTGGACCTGGCCACGCGTCCCTTCAACGCCTGGCTCTACCTGCAGGACACCAACAAGGTGAGCCAGGAACGTCCCAACTCCCAGCTGGAACAGCAGGATGCGTTTGTGTCCTCAGAGTTTTGGCATCGTGAGATCCTGGGGGAATATTTAGGAAGTGTGAGATGCTGGAGGAATATTTAGGGAGTTTTGCTCTTTTCTTGAGGTAATGAGGAAAATGGGGAGGAGAAAGGAAACAGCAGCAAAAGATACAGGAAAAAGAAAAAAGAATTCTGAAGGAAGTTCAGGTGGGGATGGTTTAGTGGCAAAGCAAGGGGTTTCACTTTGAAGACTGAATGCTCTGTTTCATACTTGCAAGAGCTGATAAAACAAGCTCCAATCCTAACAGATTCTAGTTCTTGTGAGCTTATACATTAACAGAGTCAATTTACAAGAAATTTTCTATTATTTATTGTGTTCACAGCTGATACTGAAGTGTACACCTACAACCGCTGGCAGGCAATATGTTTTCTAGTAACTTGGGGAGGGAGGGCAGGATTTATGCTGTAAGACCAGGAAAGAGTGGCCTGAGAGCTGCTCAGCAGAAGAAACAGTGAGATATGAACAGAGAGTTGTGTCCCACAGGCCGTGGACACAGTGGGGGAGATCCTGCTCTCTCTGAGCTACCTGCCCACGGCCGAGCGGCTCACGGTGGTGGTGGTCAAAGCCAAGAACCTCGTGTGGAGCAATGGCAAGGTGACCGCAGGTGAGGGGGGCTCCGTGGTGGTGTTTGTCCTGACTTATCCCCTTTGCCACATGGGAGTGGATCCCCATGAGGACAGAAAGGGTCTCCCCAGTTTCTCCATGTGGCTGGGAACACGTGTGACTGATCCCTCTCCTGCCCTCCGAGCAGATCCCTTCGTCAAGGTGTACCTGCTGCAGGATGGGAGGAAGATCAGCAAGAAGAAGACGGCAGTGAAGAGGGGAGACACCAACCCTGTGTTCAATGAGGCCATGATCTTCTCCGTGCCGGCCATCGTGCTCCAGGTCTGGGAGAGCTGGCAATGGCGAGCACATGCCAGTGCTCCTCAAGCTCCCCAAACGCACCAGTGGGGAGCTCCTGAGGGTGTGGGGGTGTTGTGGGGTATATGGATGTGTGGGGCTCTTGGGGAGCATATGGATGTATGGGTTGGGATAGAGCAGGGTGCACAGGCATGGTTTGTGATGTGGACAGGGGCAAAGATGGATTGAGGGGATGTGGAGGAAGGAGGGGGATGTGTAAGAGGGTGGGTATATAGGGATTTGGGGAGCTTTCAGGAACAGGGGGTGGGTTTGGACAGGGTGGGGGCACAGAGGGCCATGGCTACATGGGGTATGGCAGGTTGGGTGGCAGTGAGTGCATGGATGTGTTGTCACTGTGGGTTCATGTCCCCATGGAGAGGGGAATCTGGGTGGGTCTGTGAGTGGTGACAGCCCCGTGGCCCCCAGGAACTGTCCCTGCGCGTGACGGTGGCCGAGAGTGGCGAGGACGGGCGCGGTGACAACACGGGCCACGTACTCATCGGGCCGGCGGCCAGCGGGATGGGCACCACGCACTGGAACCAGATGCTGGCCACACTCCGCAAGCCCGTCTCCATGTGGCACCCGCTCCGCAGGAATTAGGCCGGATCCTGGGGACAGCAGGGTCTTGGTGGCACCCACAAGGCTGAGCTGGCGGCGCTGAGGGGCCCAAAATACCAGGAGCACGGACAGGGTGGCTCCATGGGCACATTCTGGGTCAGCCCTGCACACGCTGGGCCAGACCTGCCCAGGAAAGGAGCCCAAAATGGACCAAAACCAGCAGGAACCTCCCCAAACCGCAGCTCCGAGAGTTCCGTGTGCTCCCAACAGCCTCGGAACCCGCGGAATCCTCAAATGTGGACTCCAAGCGAGGGAGAGGGGGGATTCCTTTGCAAGGTGGTTTTTGGGTGGGAATCGTGAGGGGGGTGATCCTCAGGGGATCTTTTGTAGTGACTTTGGTGTGCTGTGCCCAGGTTGGAATGTTTCCAGTGAGAATGGAAAAGGGAGCAATAACAGCAGAAAATCAATTGTTACATACGGCTCCTCCTCCCATCTGTTCCCCCACAGAGCACATCCCTGCCTGTCTCCACTGGCTGCACAGACAGGGATTGGTTTCCAGCCTCTTGGATTTGAGGTCAGCTCCACGCTGGGAATCATCCCAGCAGGATTACAGGCAGCTTTTCCCATCCCAGCCACTTTTCCAACCCAACCTCACCTTCAGAGTGCTCAGGACAGCATCATGAATTCCTGCTCCTTCACACAACTTTCATAACTGGGGACTGCTTTTCCCAGCCCTTAATCCTGGACTTGGGCTATGACTTACCCTGTAACTAACTTTATCCAAGATTTGGGCATAGAGAGGAACATCTTGGCCTTGTGACCCAAGGCGGATGGGAAAGTTTCTTAATTTTGTAATTTTTTAGCCCAACTCCTGTTTGAGGAGGAAGGGAGAGGAAAATCCTGGGTGGATCCTGTCTGCTGGTGGCCTCTGGCCCAAGCCAGGTTTGGGATTTTTGGGGAGCTAATTTCCATTCTGGTTTGTGGAGGGGTGATGGAGCCCCTCATGGAACACACTGGAGAGCAGAGGATGCGCGGGGCCACATCCCTGCTTGTCTGGGCCTTGGCTTTTCCCTGCCAGCAGAATGCTGGTGGGAAGCCAGGCTGGGAAATCTGGGGGTGTCTGGGGCCCTGTGCCATGAAATTGGCACCATGGGATCAGCACAGGCTGGGATGTGGCTGCTGGGATGATCTGAGCAGGGAAAAAAAAGTGTGGAAGAGCCATTTACCTGTTTTTCCCTGATTAAAAGGTAACTCCAAGGTGAGTTATCCCCTGAGCTGGTGGCACTTTACCCTTCCCATCTGTCCTGCCTGTCCTCCCAAAGGAAGGCTCTCCCAGGGAAATGGTTCCGTGTGCTGGAGCGGCTCCTCATGGTGCCAGCACTGTTTGGGCTCGAGGCCTCCCCATCCCCATTCCCACCACCAGGCGCACCTGGAAAAGGGCTGAGCCCCCTCCTGAGCCCCTGGCCCAGGTGGGGAGGGAATGGCTGCAGTAGGGACAGGCTGGGTCCCAAGTGGTGCTGGAGGATTGCTGGGCTGGGACGCATCCATTTCCTCAGTCATCCTCCCTGGAACACAGGGTCACCCAGGGTTTTTAGTGCTTCCCACGTTCCTGCTCCTGGGCATCCATCATTTGCTGCAGGGACTGATGTGACAGTGACAGCTTTGGGTGTTTAATGCCCATTTTACCAGCGTGCTCTGAGTGCATCCATCACTGTGTCCACAGGGATAACCAGAACAATACAGCAGCTCTCCCTCCCCTGCCTCAGCCCTGCAGCTTGGGAAGGCTCCCAGCTCCAGGTTTTCCTCCCAAAATGGAGCCCTCTATTCCACCCAGGCCTAGCACTGCAGCTTTCCCCTGGGAGGGGGACTGAGCAGCAGCTTTGAGGTTAAAAAAGCAGGACTCAGGTCCCTCATTTCTCCTTGTCTTTCTTTTTGCCCTTCCTCTGGCTCGTCAGCTCACTGAGCTTCTTGTCCAGGCGCCGCTGGAGGTGGGCACGCTTGGCGGGATCCAGGGATTTGTCCTTGGAGCCACTCCCAGGGTACAGGAACCCTTCCCGGCTGATCCGCTGCCGTGCGTGGGCCTTGGCCTTCTCCCCACAGCCATGCACCTGGGACAGAACAAACACCAGGAAATGGGGCAGGGATCACCCACGTGGGAACCAGGGGCTTGCACTTCCTGAGCCTGGAATTCCTTTTTTGCCTGCTTGGCATCCCCTCAAAATCATCTCCCATAGTTTACAGACATTATTATCATTACGTTACATATTATTATACTATTGTGTTGTTATATTATGTATTTACATTTTTTATAATTTCAATTCATTATTTTATTATTTATAATTGTTTACTATTGATCCTATTTAATTTAGATTAATTTTATATTTAGATTCTATCTTTTATATATTTATTCTTATTGTTTAAAATTAGTAATTAATATTTATTATTCTGTATTTTATTAAACCATCACTTATAGCTCCTCTCATTCAAAATGAAATATAAAGATCCAGGTCCTGGGCTCCAAACAGCAGGTAAATCATCCTTTGGGATGGTTCAAGAGGTTCCTTCCACCTCCTTTCCAGTGAATTGGGAAAAGGTGCTTTGGGCAACAGGAGTCCTTTTTTAGCCATGAATCTGCTGCTTTAATGAGCTAAGTCCAACACTAGAATTCCCTCTCGCAGGTGAGATCCTGAAATCTGATCCCTTTCCTTGGCCATCCCAAAGTAATTTATGTTTCCATGGAGTGGGGTCCCAGCCTGTTACCTCAGAGCTGTGACAGCCCTTCCTGGGACTGACACGGATTTGATTCCCTGCAATTGTTGGAGCCTCATTACAATTCAGCAGGGAGAGGCTGTTCTGCAGGGAATAAATCTCCATCCCCCTGGATGGTGAGTGACCATAAATACAACTATTCCTTGCCATGGAAACAGATAGCTCTTGACAGAGGGAAAAGCTTGCCAAGGATTTATAGGGCTGCTGAGCTCTGGGAGGCTCCACAGGGCATGGAAGCTGTGGGAAGAGTAACAAGGACACAGGGAATTCTGAACTGCTGGCCAGGCAGCACTGCACCATGCCTGACCTGTCCCCAGGATGCAGAGACAATTTGCAAGGGGCTGGGATCATCCTCAGAATGCAGAGAGAATGTGCAAACAGCTGGGAATTGCTTGAACCTGAAACTCATGCTTCTCCATTTCCGCTCCCTGCCTCACTTTATCCACACGGCCTCTGAGTGTAAGTGCCAGAAAATGGTAAAGAAGGACACAAAATGGGAGGAAAACAGAAAAGCCCTCAGGAAGAGCTGAGCAGAGCCCAGGTGTCAGCCTGCCAGCCCTGTGTACCTGAGCTCAGCACAGGCTCTGACAGGGAGGGCTCTGCTCAAACTCCCTGCATGGAAACCCTGCCCAGGGAGCTCCACAGGGAAAATTCCCAGGTTAAACCCATCCTGCCCCTCCTTACCTCAGGGATGTGGTGGCTGAAGCAGAAGAGCCGCTGGCAGTGGTGGCAGAGCTGGCCCAGGGTGATGACAGAAGCCTTGCAGTGGGGGAAGGCACAGGTCCTGTCGGCTTCGATGGCAGCGGAAATCAGAGCCTCAAAATCCTCTCCGGCCATGCTCTCAAGCGCAGGTTTTCCTGGGAAAGGTAAGCACACACTTAGACTGGTGTCTGGGAACAAACCCACCCTCCTGCAGCCACAGGGCAGCCTCTGCCTTTACATCCTTCAGTGTGGGTCAGGTAGTCCCCTCAGCTCGTCTCCCTACTCTTGGGAGCCTCCCATATGATTCCCGAGACTCTGTCCTGGGAAAGGGTCCCTAGTGTTTTTCCTCTGACTTAAGGAATGTGCCTCCAGGTATCCAAACCCCTCTACTTGGATGCTGCAGGCACTTTCCTGCCTCTCTGCAGCTTTCCAAGAGACACATGCTCCATGCCCAAATCCCAAGGTCTGAAGCAAACCCACTGGGATAAAGATCCAATCAAGGATGAGCATTAATTGTACAGGTTGGAAAAAGCCTGACCCACCTTTGGCTTCCTTCTTGTCCTTTTTCCTGCTGCCACGGCCGGGCTCCTGCACCTTCCTCGCTGCCTCCTCCTGCCTGCCTTTCTCCCTCTGGACTCTCTCCAGGTGCAGGGATTTCAGGTCCACTTTCCCGGAGCCCTGGCTGCTTTTCCCAGGCTTCACAGGTTCAGGGGTGTTCTCGCCAGGATGCTGGGGCTCGGAGGGCAGTGGGGGTTCGGGAAGGGGCTCAGAGGGCAGCGAGGGCTGCCTGGGGAGTCTCTTGCAGACACTGATGTACCTGTCCCGGCCCTCTCCGGAGCTCAGGTGCTGCAGCCCATACTCCTCTGCCAGCACATGAACCAGCATCCGCTCATGGGAATTCAGGGAGGCTGGGAAATCCAGCTGCACCTCGCTGCTTGCCAGGAAGGCCACCAGCATGGCCCTGAACCTATCCCCACGCTCCTTTGACCCTGAGCCATCTCTCCCAGCTCCAGCAGTGCTCAGGGAGCTCTGTGCTCCTGGTTTCTGGCTCCCTGCTCCGGCTGCTGTCGCCTTGAGCTTCCCGGCTGGAGCTGGCCGCGCTTTGGGTGCTTTGGGGCCCTGCTGGTGCTGAGCCCTGCCCTCCCCGGGGTAGTTTTGGGGCACGAGGTCATCCAGGTACTCGAAGGCGGAGCGCACGAGGCCATGCTGGGACAGGTGGTCCAGGAGGCGCTGCAGAAAGGGGCGGCTGCTCACGGTGTGGCTGTCACACACCACAGCCACCTGGCGCCGCGCCCGCGTCACCGCCACGTTGATGCGCCGCTCCTCGGCCAGGAAGCCAACCTCACCTGGAAAGACAGGAGGCAAGGGATGCCAGAGGGGACAGGGCTGCCTCCAAGTAGGGGTTTGGTCCAAGTGATCCAAGGATTTCTTGGTTGGAGGGTGAGAGTTGGAGTTTGTGGAGCTCTTGTCCCTGCTCACACCTGTTCCTCTCCCTACCTGTGTTCCACAGGCTCCACACTGAGCTCCTGGAGTGGGAATATGTTGCAATTATTATGTCAAGACAGGCTGGACTGCCATCACAAACTCCTTTATTAGAAAACTTTTCCTGCCTTTTTTCAGTGTACTTCTTTCAAGCAACTCTGACTCCTTTTCTTACAGGCAGCACCACACAGCACTGACTCCTTCTCTCCTCTCTGCATCACTGGCTAAACCCCAACCTGTTCCTTTCCTGGTTACCTAACCCTGTCTGTCCCTCACACAACATCTTCTTACCTTATCAGTCCCTTACACAACCACATGTCCCTTACCTCCTCTCAGCACAGCCAGCAGACTCTCAGTCTCAAGCTCCAACTCAAACTGCAACTAGTGGCCAGCTAACCTGCTCTTTTGTAACACCCAAACTCATTGGGCAGGCACAGATCTTTCCACTCCTCAGTAATCACTACAGCTGTAATTCACCAGGAGAGATTGCCTTCTGGACTATCCTTTCAACCTCTCTTCCCACAGAAAGAGGATGGAAGGCACACGGAAAGGGGAAATATCTCCCTGGCCCATGACACAAGTTCAGCCTGGAGCTGGGAGCAAACACAAGCTGGAGCAGCATGGAAAAGGCCCATCTTGCAGCAGAGGAGGGACTGCAGGTATAGCACTCCCCTGAGTCCTACAGAACTCTCCCCCCGCTCCCAAATTCTTGAGGGTCTGTAGGAACAGCCATTTGGGAACTCAGGGAGGTTTTGCTGTGCTCACAGGCAACAGTGAGAGCTGACAATGCCGGGATGACTCAGGCAGGATAGTGGAGCGTGGGTGGCTGCCGAGCTCCCAGCTCCAGGGAACAGTGAGGAGGCCAGTCAGGAAGCGATTAATGCCTCTGCCGGAGCAGTGCCCAGCCTGGCTCTGCCTCAGCAGCCTCATTTGTGCTGCCTTTGAGGGACACGGTGAGGGGCAGCCTCTCTTCCTTCTCTGCAGCTCAGAGAGCAATTCCCTGTTTCTCTGATGAGGTTTAACCCAGCTGCAGGGGCAAATCCAAACCCCTTTGGAAGCTGGAATGGTTTGGGTTGAGAAGGATGTTAAGGCCCATCCAGCTCTACCCCCTGCCAGGGACACCTTCCATTATCCCAGGCTGTTCCAAGCCCCGTTGTGTCCAACCCCTTGGACACGACCAGGGGTGGGGCAGCCACAGCTTCTCTGGGCATCCTGTGCCAGGGCCTCCCAACTCTCACAGGGAAGAATATCCCCTTAAAAGAATGTTTCCAGCTGGATCAAGAATGGCTGCAGAAGGACTGGTCAAGGAGAAGCCTCCCTGTGCCACTAGGAAAATTCCTGCCCCACACCTGAGCTTGGGCCTCTCCCTGTGCAGGAGAAGGAGCTGTGGGACAATCATCCTTCCAGGTCCACCAGCACAGGGCTGAGTCACTCCTGGATCAGGACTATTCTTAGTGCTGTCCCCACCTCCATTCTCCCCACAAGGCTGCTTTTCCTCCTCTAGGTTTGGAAAAAGAGGCACCTCCTCCTTCCATGCACGTTTTTTCCCCTATTTGTCCCCTTCCAGCCCTCAGCACTTTCATCTCCAGCAGCACAGGAAGGGCCGCAAGGCTGTGGGTTTGGAAAGGGAATTGATCCCAGCATGGAACAGAGGTGATCACAGAGTGATCCTGCTCAGCCAGCTCCACAAAACCTTTCAGCTCCTGCACAGGAGCCTTGTGCCCCCACAGCAGCAGCTTTTTTCCAGCTATTAACTTTCGCTGCAGCTGCTGATAGCAAAGAACTTGATTTTCCGCTCTAGATTTCGCTCCCAAAAGCAGCATTTTCCATGCATGACTTGGTATGTCAGCTCCTGCTTGCTGTCTGCAGGGAACTGACCCAAAATGGGCTCAGAACCCAAGAAATTACCCCCCAACTCCCCTAAATGCGGGGCTAATTGGATGTGGCATTCTTAGGGCCCTGTTTAAATAATTTCTGAGGACTCAAGGGAAGGAAACCTTCAAAGTGAGCAGTCCTGGACCTGCTGTACCACATGAGCCTCCTCTGCACCCCTGACAGAACATATACTCATTAATTAAAAAAGGCTGAAAAGAGGTGAGGGTTGCCAGTAAATCCATCTAGAACCAAGTGCTAGAGCACTGCAATTAAACCACAGCACTTGGCTACACTACTTCCTCCCCATTCCCTGGGGAGCAGCGCTCCAGCAGCAAGGTCTTACCTTTCCTGTTGGATCTGACAAAGGACAGGATCACGGCTTCCTTCTCCCTTCCTTGGAAACCATCCACTGATTTAACTTCTAGCTCAGGGTGGCTGTGGCAAAGGTGCTGTCGGAGCATGTCCACCTGAGAAACAGGCCAAGGGGAGCTTTTAAAGGAAATACATGGGTGAAAAGGGTTAAAATGGCACAGTTTTAGGGAAAATCCTTCCCAATCCACAAGGACGAGCACTGGCATCTCCTGAGGCTGCAAGTGGAACACATCACTAACAGCTCTTCCCTCCATGGCCTCAAGCTGCTCAGAGGTGCAGGAGTTGGTCCCAAATGCTGGTTAAATTCAGCTCTGTGGGTCTCTGGGATCTTGTGGTGCTCCTTGTGCAGGGAGAGGGGACATGCCAGGAGAGGGACGGCTTACCTGGAGGTTGTAGGGGGCCACCACGGCAATGTCCTTGGCCTTCACACCAGCATCCACCAAGGCCTGGACATGTATCCCCACCAGCTGGACCTCCCCTGGGACAGGAATAGAGTGTGACAGGGGATAGAGGCCAGAGAAATGTGACCACTTCCCCCAAAACAGCAGGAAAGGCTGCCATGAACTGCATATCCAAGATGGTGCCTGGTTCAGAGGGATCTAAGGGGAAAAATTAAATCCTGTATGAATTATTTCACGGTTTATTGGCTGGGCTTCTGCTTTGCAACAAAACGCAGCAATAAACATCTAGACTCTGCAGTGAGCTGTGCCAAAAGGCTGCCTCCCAAATTTGGGGAGATGTGCTTCTAATCCCATGCTCCAAATCCCTGAATGCTCTCAGAGCAGGCTCTTTGGCTGTCTATGAGGGAACAAGAGCCTGTTGTGTTGAGCAAGGCCCTGGGAATGGTGCATGGAAAAATGAGGCACTCAAATGATGCTGGGGGTCAAACAGAAGGTAAAAGGTATTTAAACTGGTAAAAACTGCCCTTGTATTTTCCAGCCTGACTTTGCACTCAAGCTCAGTAATGAAACCTATTTTTTCAGGTGAAAAGCAGCAGAACTCAGTGTCCTAGGAAAATCCACAGAGAAGAGCCAGACAGGATTTCATGGAAGGAGGCGATTGGGAGCCTTATCCATAACTTTCCCAAAACAGGCATATGCTCTGCCTGTTGCTATTTGCCTTTCCTTGGTGTGAAGCACCTGCCACAGGGATTCTCCACCCTGTCCCAGCCCTCAGCACGGAGAAATGTCCCTGCAAGGGGACACAAGAGGCCACCCACAAGCTGGATGCTGTCACCAGAGCTCCAACACAGCTCGGAGTTCCTGGAGGTTGAGGATTTATGGAGAGAATGATCTCTCAGCTAAGCAAGGCTCTCTGGGACCCCACGTTCCCCAGGAGAGGCATCTGTGGGATGTGGCCAAGCCTGTGCTGGGCTGAGCACCTCAGTCCATCCACTCTAGCCAACGGTACCTGGATTGCCCTTGGACTGCTCATCCTCCACTTCCAGCTCGAACAGGCCACAGCCAGCGGTGTCAATGAGCAACAAGGGAGTGCTGGTCTCTTCTGTGGAGGAGACACCTGGCAGGTCCCTGCACAAGGTTTTTGGGAAATACAACACTAATGTTACAGCAATGTCCACACAAGCTCTGGCTGCCCCATCCCTGGAAGAGCCAGGCTGGATGGGATATGGAGCAATCTGCTCCAGTGGAAGGTGTCCTCTCCCGTGGCATGGCACTGGGCGGCCTTTCAACCTCACTACCCAAACCATTCTGGGATTCCACAGCAAAGGAGGACACAGAAGACAACTCTGTATCACTTCTGGTTACAGAGCAAAAAGGACAAACCCTCTCAGTAATGTCTTCTCCATGAAACAACGCAGAAAGAAAAACACTGCCCCAGCCCCAGGAGGAGGAAAAAACTCTGCAGGGAAGGGACAAAAAGGACACTTCAGCTCCTGTACCCGTGGAGAGCAAGTGACCCACCTGAGCAGGTGCTGTGCCACAGAGGGGTGTGCACTGAGCCGGCCGCCGTAGAGCTCCGAGGACGCCCATTCCATGATGTCCCGGTGCATGCGGTACTGCACCGTCAGCATCCGCACCGCCCGCTCCCCGTAGCGCTCCGCCAGCCGCTCCATCAGGCTCAGGGACAGCCCCTCGGCTGCTGCCCTGTGTGGGGAAGCAGCTCAGAGTGGGAGTGTCCAGCCTCCATGAGAGCCCAGGGCAGTGATCAGCCAGCCCTTCCCGACACATGTGGTGTCTGTCGGTGCCGAGGGTGTCAGTGGGAATGCTCTGGGAGCAACTGCACTCAGAGCTCAGCGCCTTTGTGTGGCTCCCCTGGGGTGGCACTGTCACCCCTGTTCCACCTGGGAGCCAACGGTGCTGTCTGTCACACCCTCAGGGACAGACTGGTGCCATGAGGTCAGAGAAGCTCGGACACAGATCCTGCCCCTGTAATTCAAGCAATGCCAACATGCCCTTAATCTGAAAGTCACCACCCTGGAAGCGTTCAAGGAACAACTGGATGTGGAACTGGGTGCTCTGGTCTGGTTGACAAGGTGAGGATTGGTGGTCTTGGAGGGCATTCTCATCCTCAAGTGATTCCATTATCCATCAGTGTGAGGCTAAACTGCAAGCTCAGCCACAGCATCAGCATCACCCAGTGCATCAGGATCAGAGCTCCACCCCAAATTTTGGAATGCATGGTGCTCACACAGCCAACCCTTGCTGGTTTCATCAAGACCCCTGCTGCTCCAGCATTTCCATCCTTCCCTGGCTGCTCACCTCGGACTAACACATGGATGCACTCATTGCTTTCTCACCCATCCAAACCCCATCACATCCAGCAGCACCTCTTGTTCATATATGTGGCACAAATGAATCAAATTCCTACTGAATTCAGCCTTTCAGGAGCATATTTGCCTTCTCCTGGCCTCAGGGGGGTGGTTTGTTGGGAGGCATCATCCAGGAAGAAGGATGGAAGTCGCTGCACTTGGATTTTGTCAGCATACAGAGATTTTTCATACTGAGGCTAACACTGAGAGGTGCTGGAGATTGCCAGACACAATGAAGCAGTATGAAGGTGATGGAATAATGACAGGGAACAGCTTAGGAAAATGCTTTCCATCAATCTCTGGGGCACAGCACGCATCCAATCCCTGCTGAGGGAATTCCAGCGCTCCACAGCCCCACAGTGAGTGGATCCTTGTGGCACCAGCCAGCCCTGCCACACTCACCACAGGCACTTGGGAAACGTGACAAGAGATTGCCAAGTCACTCAGCCTGCAGAAGGGACAATTAAGGACAAATCTTTCCAAGAAGCCAGGCCTCAGTAGCTCTCCTCCTTGCTGAATCACAGGAGGCAGCACGCAGGCAAAAAACAAACAAACAAAAAAAAAGGGAATAACCTCTGGATGGACAGGGCTGAGGATGTGGGAAGCAGCAATTTGCCAGAGGTCAGCTGGGATAGAAGGGATAAGGGGACACAGCAAGATGTGAGGCTGGGGGATACATTCCAGTTATCAGGAATTAACTTGATTCTCCTGGCTCTGCTCTGCCCACAGAGCCTGGATCTCCTGGACAGCACGGAAATTTGGCACTCAGGTGCAAGTCCATGCCTGAAACAGCCATTAAACCTCACAGCAAGCCTCAGGAATGATTCTCTCTCCTACCCTTCCAGCAGCATTCCCACAGCAGGGATCTGCAGGAGGTTATGTGCTGAATTAATAATGAGGAATTAATCTGCTTGGGAATATTTCACCTGTTAATAATTTTCTGTTATTTTACCACTCAATTAATTCCTGTGGTGGTTGATTTCTCTGCCAACGAAATCCCGAGTGCCCTGAGCAGATGTTTTTTATCTATTGATTGCTTTAGAGAAATAAAATTGGGATAAGAGGTTGGGCAGACAGAATCATGCATAGGATGCTTGGGAATATCTACTTTAAACTACCTAAAATACAACTGGGAAAGGCAGAATTCCCAAACCCAGCCCACAGTGAGCAGGATTTGTTGCTAACATGATTTCACCTTGTTTTGCCTGCGGGAAATGCTGTGCTGGGCCAGCCTGCCCTGTACGTGTCCAGAATGATCAGCACTGGGAGAAAAACAGGAATTGTTTTCCATGGAAGACTGGAGCTGTGTCCTTAGTCATGGTATATTTGTTTTTTTAATTCATCCCTGAGACAGGAGATACTGGTGTGACTGATCCCTGCAGTACACACTGGATTGGACTGGAAAAGCCTGGAGAAGGAGGTCACTGTGTTTTCCCACCTCAGGAGCTCCACATGAATGGAGTTAATTCATGGACGTGCAGCAGGACATTCCAGCTGTGGAGGCTACCAGAGAAACCCAAGGCCTGGCACTTCAGTGACAAAGAGAAAGGAGGTCCATTCAGACCTGCCATGGGAATCAGCACATGGATTTGGGATGGTGCAGTCATCGGCAAACAAGATGGCAAAATATCCCTGTGTTTATCCAGGACACAGGTTGACAGCAAGAGGTTTGGTAAGCATCTGAGGGGAGTAAAACCAAATTAAGACATCAGAACCCTGATGTGGAGACGAATTCATTGGGAAAAGGATGGAATGAGGGCTCCAACACAGCACACAAATGCTCCTGTCAGACTGCATGGAGATGCTCACAGGGACAAGGACAAAAGGGAGCAGGGCCTCCAAGATGGAAGCTGCTGCCTGTGAGCCTCGGCTGGAGCTGCAGAGGGGCAATCAGAGGGGGCTGGAATTTGCCAGCATGGACTGGAAGGTATGTGGGGGGATGGCCTCTGCATCCTGGGACAGCTCCAGGTGTTTCAGAAAGCAGAGAAGAGAAGCAGCCTTCAGACCCTCCATCAAACATTCCCTAGGCCTCATGGGGTCGCTGCTGACAGGAACAGGTAAAGGCTGATTCCATGGAGAAAAAAGCAGGTAACAGGAAGAAGTCTCCCAGCATTCCTGCTGGACAGAGCCTTCCTGCCTGAGCAGGACTGACTTCTCCTGCTGTAGTAACAGCCGAGCCTCCTGCCAGCCTGGATTCATCCCGGATAGCTTCAGACCCTTCCCTGTAGCCCCAAAAATAGGAGCCCACCCACTCCAAGCCCGCTGCCATCAATGGAGAAGGGGAAGGTGGGCGGAAGGGTTGGAGTCCTCCACATGAATCATCCCTGGAAATAGCTCCTTGCTTCCCCTGAGCCACAGAGGAGGTGGCAGGTGATTTGGGGCCTTGGTGGGAGATCTGGAAATACCCATGGAAGGAGGTGGAAGGGCTGTGCCTCTGTGCTGCTTCCTGGGCCTGCAGGGAATGTGGAAAGCCCAAAACGGGGCTCTCCAGCATCCCACTGATTTGTATCACAGCTGTTCAGGCTGGAAAAGATCTTAAAACATCATGGATTTGATGGAGAGAAAAGCACAACTCCTCGAGCAGGAGCAGGAGGAGATACAGGAACTCTGCAGGACATAAGGAGCTTGTTTGCTGCCAGCTCCAGCCAAGGCTCCTGGCAGCAGCCACCGTGACAAAGCAGGAAAAAGCAGCTGCTCTAATGTTTCTGGGAGTGAAGAAAAGCTGTTTTTGTCTCAAAAGAGGAAGCCAAAAGTGACACCAGCTAAGTATCAGCCCCATTCCAGAGTAACAGAGCTGGGATTTTTACTGTGTTTTGCCCTTAATCTGACAGTCTGGGGAAAAAAACAGGCTGAGGCTGCTGAGGTGGACCCAGCTGGATGGACCTATGGAGCATTATGGAGCTATTATGCAGTTTTTCAGGAGGAGAAGAAGAACTTCATGCACCACTTACAGAAAATAATGCTAACCCTGAAATTAGAAGGACCAAATTTCTTCTTGCTACCAACAAGATACTACTCCAAAAAGTGCCTTGCTTGGAAAATCCAGGCACGGAGAGCCAGCCTGCAAATTCACAGGGAATAAACAGCAGGACACCAGGAGTGGAGGGCTCTGGAGAGGCTTTGGAGCTCACCAGCCTGGACACCTCCAGGCAGCTGAGCATGTGTTTATCACCTGCCAAGATCTGCACAACAGCAAGCTTTTGGGCATCAGAGAGAGGTAAAATGAGAGGATGCTGCAGGACCTGAATGTTTTTCTCAGTATCTCTTGGCCATGTGCTGGCAGCTGCTGCCTGCCTTGGATTTTTCATTTCCTGTGTTCAAAACTCAAGTGAGATGGCAGATGTGTCTTGTTCATTATTTTCTGCAAGCAGGAGAGGATGTTTATGAACTCAGCCCTCTTTCTCTGCTCCTGTGGTTCAGTAATTTCAGATCTGGAGCTGCCTAAACTAGATAAACATGAGCACATTTATGTTTTAAAGATTCCTCAGTACTCTTTGTAGCATCCCCCTGGAAGCATAGGCAATTTGCACTATCCACAGTTCTTTTCCACAGACTGACTGTTCTTATTATCCATGTTGTAGGGACTGGGAGGTTTTATAAACCCTGAGGCATGTGATAATGCAGCATTTCACTGGGCCAATTCACATATTAATACATTAAATAAATAAATGTGGAAACCACAGAAGCGGAATTAAAGGGAAAACTTGGATTAACTTGAGGAGGAGCCCAAATGCATCCCACAGAGCTTGGAGGCAGCACAGATCTCCACCACGAAACACCTCCAATGGGGAGGATTCGGAAGCCACACAAAGAACAGGAGGATCCAGATTTTTTACCTGTGAGAGATGATGGTGGGGGGCAGCTGCTTGTGATCCCCAGCCAGGATGCACTTGGGAGCCTTGAGCAGAGGGATCCAGCAGCTGGCTTCCAGAGCCTGGGCACACTCATCAATCACCACCAGGTCAAAGTGGGTTTCAGGCAGCAGCTTCAGGGGGCCGTCCGAGGAAGCACCTGGTGGAAGGAGAAGGTTCCCAAGTGAGCAGGAAAGCAAGGAAGAGTGAGGAACCTGCTCTGGAAACAAACTTCACAAGCTCTAATAGTGACTGCGGCAAGTGAAAATGTTTCTTTGCAGAGATTTCAGCAATTCACCCCTGCCAAAGACATATCTGTTGATATGTATCAGTCGGGATTGTTTTTGCCAGTTCCTCTTTGTCCTTTTTTCTCTAGCATCTGGGCCCAGGAGCTTCCAAGTATCTTTGGGAACAGCAGTGAAGCCCAGACCATGTGCTCCAGTGCTTCATCTGGAGCAGAGCAGGAACATCCACCTTCCTGCTGCCCCTCAGTGCGAAGAGAACTCTTCATCCCCAACTGAGAGGGTGAGGGACTGTCTGGGGATCCACGTGTCTGGAAACTGAGGGACACCCTGAGAGGGGGAGATGGGCTGAGACCCCATCTCAGCTCCTCCTCATATGCCTCTGCTCCTCCTTGTGGCACTGGGAAGAGGGAAAGGAGACTGAAGGAGACATCAGAAGTCTATTTGTAACATTTGTCTCCTTACAGACATCCTGTTCTATCTCAGACTGATACTGATCCAGGCATTGATCAGAAATCAAAATTCCAGGAGCACTGCAATTCACAAAGAAAGCTGCAAAGGGAGGAAGGCAGGGTGAAGAAGCCAGTCTCCCAGCCTAGAGTATTTTTATTTGCAGAAATGTTTTTTTTTCTAAAGCTCCTGTGCTATTGCAGCTCTGAGACAGGGGATTTGGCTTTGTCAAAATCTGTAAATCCTGCTGCCTCTGCAGCTCTCCATCACTTCAGACATTCCAGTTTGCCACCAACGACACTGCTTTCCTTCCAAAACTGTTTTCCAGCCTGTATGAATCTGCTCTGGTGAGTTGTACAGTTATAACTTGACTTCTGCCACTTGCACAGACTCCCAGTTGGCTGGGAAGCTCCAGTTCCAGGGAGAATCACAGCTGATCAACAAAAATACCAGTTTTACTAGGAGAAGGAAATCTCTTCCTTTCTTTCAGTACAAAGGAGAGGCCAGCTCCCAGGGACTAAGACACAGAAGGATTTAGCTTTCCACTAACCTTCATTCCAGTGACTTGCTTTTTTATGGCCTAAAATTATTGATGTTTCCTTTCAACAAATGACCCTTGAGCAACCAAATCTGAAGATTGCAAGTGGGCCCTGGAGTATGAAAAAGTGAGCCTGTAAAGCCCTTCTACATGTGCCAAACCTTCCCACCTGGAGCTGCAGATGCCCAGTGAACACCTGGAACTGCTCCCTAAAATCCTGTGTCACATCATTTGGGTGAGTGCAGAAGCAGCCACATGCAGCCTGGGAGCAGGCTCTGGAAACACGTGCTGGATTCCATCAGTCCTGGAACAGGTCCAAGCAGGAAAGCAATGCCATGTGATTTATGCAATTGGGAGCAGATTGCACACCTCCAGTCGCACTTGTTTACTCACTGCACTCCCAGCTCCTACTCACAGCTAACAGGGGCCCTTCCAGATCCACATTCTGTGCTCAACAACCTCCTGTGCAGAGTGGAAGCTGGGAGAATCCCACTGGGAAGGGGTTTGGGAGACCTTGCTGAGCTCCTGGGAGGTCAGAGCCAGTGTCCCAGCCATCCCAGCAGGATGCTGCCTTGCAGAGCATGTGGTTTACCTGGCAAAGGAAGGGAAAACATCGATCAGGAGGATCTCACACCTGTGTTGGTGGCAAGGACAACGCTGGCCTGGCTGAGGGCTGCAGCCATGGCAGCCTCTTCTCGCTCCTTCAGCTCCTTCCTCAGGGTCTTAATCTCACCCAGAAAATGGCTTCGCTCTCCCTTGTCTTGGGCCTTTTTGGTTTTAGCCTAGAAAATAGAAAAATTGAGATAGAGCCAACTGCTGCTCCTCAGTTCTGGCCGTGTCTATGACCAATGCATGGAGCAGGGAGGAATGTTTGGGCAGAGGGGTTTTGTTCCTCTGCTGGGGCAGGGACTGAGTTTCCTGTCTTGTTCTGAGGAAGCAGAGCCCTTCTGGAAGCCGGAGGGCTCCCCAAGCCCCAGCAGCAGCTCTACCACCTCAAACTGGCCTCTCTGAGCTACTGGAAAGGATCCAGAGCAGCACCCAGACAGGCCCAGGGCTTTTTTTAGCAGATATTAAATGTATCTACCACCTCAACCCACAAGCACTGCCACCAGCAGCCATGGGACCACAGCTCAGCTACGGCTCACTGAGCAAGCCCAAATGGAAATTGGGATTATTTACCTGGAGGCAAGGATGATTATTTGGGGAGGATGAAAAGGCTGCAGACAAAAGTTCTTAAATGTAGCCAAAACATTAAGACCTGCTGGTTCCTAGACTCATGCCATGGATGGATAGATGGATTTTCCAGGGTCTAACACGGATCAGCTCAGCCCCCTGTTTTGGTTGAACTCATGGGTATTCAAAACTGTGAAACCTCCATGTGTCTGTCAGGTGTGGTCAAAATGGGTTCAGGAATTCCAGGGATGGGATCACAGGCCCTGAGGATATGGTCAATCTGGATGTCACCCATTTCTCCTTAAGAATTAGGAATATCAGCTCTGATCACCCCTATCTGCCTCATATGGGCTCTCCCATCCACTCACTGGTCTGGGACTCTGTTTAAGGCCAGCTCATGGAGTGAGCCTGCTTCCTACCCTGCCTTATCCTCCTGGACTGTTCCCTGATCCTGCTCAACATCCCTGGGGCTGGACTGGCCCTGGTCCTGTGCTCCATTTCTTTCTCAGGTACTGTGGGGCTGAAACCTTGCTGGGGCTCCAGCCTCCACAAGCTGAGGTTCTGGGAATCTTGAGGTGAGAGAAGGAGGCACAAAGGAGTAGGAAATGCCTCAAGAGGCACAGGTTTTCATTTCTTACTGCTCCTTCTGTGGGCTAGGGTGAAGGAAGAAGAGAGAAGAGTCAAAACATGCAGCTGCAAAGGGAGAAATTGTTCCAGGGAAAAGTAAGGAATGTGGCAGTGGAGAAACAGAGGCAGGAGGAAGAAAAGATGGGTCAGGACCTTGGAGAAGAGCCCTCTGCAGCCAAGGACAGCTTCTGTGACAAACTCCTCCCAAGGAGATGAAAATGAAAATTAATCACCAGTGAGAAAGATAGAAAATAAATTAAGAAGTGAAAAGTGGCTTTTCAACAGTGTTGCTGTCAGAAAAGGGAAGAAAAAGAACCTAATTAGCATCAAATCCTGACCCCAAGTACCAGAGCTAGGTTGCAAGAGAATGTTAAGAAAATAAGGGTGAGAAAGAAGAAATTAAGGATGCGTTTTTGAATGTGTTCTGTTTTCTACTTGAGGTGGCTGAGAGTGGGAGGGAGTATCAGGACAGGCAGACAGCTTGTTAGGAAGTGAATTAATGATGGGAATGTTTTTTGGTAAAGAGAAGGGCACGGATCAGGGTAGACAGGTGATGTGAGGGGCAGCAGCAGGGACTGGAATCTTCCCACTTCCATGAGGGATTCAGGCAGGAGGAGATCAGAGAATGCCAAAATGGTTTGGGTTAGAAGGGACATTATGGATCATCTCATTCCTACCCCTGCCCTGGGCAGGACACCTTCCACTATCCCAGGCTGCTCCAAGCCCTGTCCAACCTGGCCTCGGACTCTTCCAGGGATGGGGCAGCCACAGCCTCTCTGAGACATCCATTCCACGGCCTTCCCACCCTCCCAGGGAAGAACTTCTCCCCACGCACCCAGGCGTGGTCGATGTCCCTGCGGATGTCAGCCACGATGTGGGCGGTGTCCCCGCGGGCCAGCACGGCGTCCAGGCAGTGCTGCTGGATGGGCTGGAGCAGGCGGGCGGGGTGTCCCAGCCGCAGCAGCCGCGCCCTGCAGCCGGCCAGCCGCTCCACCAGGTTATCCACGGCCACGTTGGACGGGGCACAGCACAGCACCTGCCAGGGGACAAACACAAGCACCTCTGAGGGCACCCAAGGGCTGGGACAGAGGTATTCGAGCAGGAAGAAGCAGAGAGAGGGAGATCAGTGTGCTTCTGTTGGGAATAAACCCCTGGCATCATTATAGGTAATTTCTCCCTTGCTTTGCAGCACTGCTGTGCGCTCCCCAGTGAACCCCAAACCTGAGCTCGGTCAGCACCTCCTTGCAGCTGGTGGGCAAGTCCGTGGTCCCTGCAAGCCAGGTTCTGGATTAGCACAGATCAAACAGGAGCTGTTCCAGCTGCCACAAAGCCCAGGAGTGTGCAAAATAATAACAGAAACCTGGAGTGGGCTGGGTGGGACCTTAAAGCCCATCCAGTCCCACCCCCTGCCATGGGCAGGGACATCTCCCACTATCCCAGGTTGCTCCAAGCCACATCCAACCTGGCCTTGGACACCTCCAGGGATGGGGCAGCTACAGTTTCTCTGAGCAATCTGTGCCAGGGCCTCAACACCCTCAGGATTTCTTCTCAGTATCCCACCAAATTTCCCCTCTTCCTGTTTGAAGCCATTTCCCCTTGTGGTATCACCCCCCTGATGACGAATCCCTGCAGGCCCCTCCCATGACTGGAAGGCTGCTCTGTGGTCTCCACACATGGAGAAGTGGTCTCTGGTGGTCCCTGGCACCACAGCCCTGTCACCAAGCCTCACCTTCAGGCCCTGCTGCACAGCCTGCAGGATGATCTCCACCAGGGTCGTGGTTTTCCCTGTGCCAGGAGGCCCGTGGATGATGGCCAGCTCCCTCTGAGCCAGGGAGAAGGACACAGCTTCCCTCTGAGACTCATCCAGGGAGGCATTGAAGAACTCCAGAGGCTCTGGGGAGACAGTAGGAGAGTCACTGGCACCTCAGCCCCAACTGGGAAGAGGCTGAGAAGCACAAATCCAGAAATACATGGAGCTGTCTGCAGCTGCCCCAAATCCATTTGATAAAGAGCAGAACCTTGGGAGGAGAACACTGAGGGGGCTGGAAGACCCCAGAAGGTAAAAATAAGCTTTTTATGCTTCCAAAACAAATAGGCTCCCTCCCCATCCTGCATCCAGGCTTCCCCATCCCCTCCCCAGCCCTGATACTTGGCCTTCAGCCAGTCAGTGGTGGAACTCCCGGAATTTAAGAGGCCTGTAGCTGCTCCAGCATCAAACAGGTAGGTTTTCTTGACTCTGGAGGGAGCTCTGGGTTTGTTTTGCCGGAGAGCCAGCATCTTTAATGAAATCATCAATGAAAATTGGGGAGGAAGTAGCAGGTCTGGAAAACAAATCCCTGCCAGTGAACAAACCCAATGCAGCGCCAGTGAAAAAGCAGAAAAACCTACAGAGTGTGTGAGCAGAACAGAGCAGCCCTGTGGTGGTCAGCCAAGATTGGGAATGAAGGCAGGAAAAGGCACCAAGAGCAATTTAAATGATAAAACTAAAATTAGTTTCTGCTTTAAGGGAGGAAAAAAGAGAAAAGAATATGCAAATCGCATTAGAAGAGAATTGGTTTCATTGCAGAGACTGAATTCTCAAAAGCTGCTTTTTAACCTCTCAGATTTATCTCACTTAGGCCCAAATTTATTCTCATCCCCCCTCTAATCCTAATGTTAATCTCCCTGTTCATTATGGGAGTTAATTACAGCAGGGATGATGACTCACTACACCAAGGTTTCCCGAAAATAACGTTCCCACAAAAGCTTATATAAGACATGTCTCTGGGCATCCTTCCCTGCTGGGCATCATGTGGCTCATCCCTCTCTTTGCATTAAGAGCTGGATTAAAAACATGGAAGTTTCTTCTGGCTTTAGGCAGGTGAACCTGTGTGTGGCCTGTAGCTTTTGAAGCAGCACCTCTAAATGAGGTTAAACAAAAGACACTCACTGGGAAGGTGATGATGAAGAGAGAAATGGGGCTAAAGGTGCTTTTTGCTGTCACTCTACCTCTTGGTTTATATATTAAGTTTTGGCTGAGTGTGTTAATGACTAAGACAAGACCAGGAAGCATCCCAGGAAGCTGGGGGAAAAGCAAGAATAGCCTCGAACCTGAGAGGCTTTTCCCACAGTGAGGAACAGCAGGGACGTGGGAGTCATTGATGCTTCCTTGCTCAAGGATGAGCTCAGGAATTTCTCCAGGCCTGTGCCCACCCTCATCCTTCCTAACCACATGCTTCCAGGAGCTGCTGTGTGGGAATGCTGGGAATGTGCCTCTCCTGGGCTGGCCACAGTGGTGGGGAGGAGAGAAGAGCCCCTCATGGGGATGCTGTGCTCCACCAAACTCTTCTCCCTGCAGCAGCTGGGCTCCAGGTATCCTCACCTGAAGAAATCCCTGGAATGTGTCTTGCTGATGGCAATTGTGCCCTGACGCACAACTCCGTTTATTAGTGATGACAACCAAATCACCTTGGCTATCCACATTGGTGCCCCGACATTCCCAGGAACTGAGATGCTTTTCTGCACAGTTCCTGCAGCTCTGGTGAGGCAGTGTGTTGGGGGGTGATATCCAAGCCCCCAAGAAAGGGGTCTTTGCACCAAAAATGGATGGAAATGGCCCTTCCTGGGAGGAAAAGCCCAGGTTTTCTAGAGCTGGAAGCCCTTTCTAAGATTTATTCCTCCACAAGAGCAATCCAGAGCCCCTAGCAGCTCCTCCCTGGTACAACCTCACTGCAGCCAATGCTGCTGGACTAAATCCAGGTGGGTATTCCAGCCTGGATCAGAACTTTCCCTGTTCTCCAGAGGAAATATCTGGCAGCTGAGTTGTCTGGACTGCTCAGTCTTCCCCAAGAATCTCAGAGGTCTCTCCATGGCCCCTGTGACGACAGGAGGTGCCACATGGCAGAGGGATGAGGAGCATCTCAGGTTTTTTTGCAAGTGACTTGTGCCAAAAACGTAAGAAAGTCTTGCTGGAAATCCCTGATGCTTCCCCAGTGCTGTGCTGCCAGATTGGCTTTTTCTGAGGACATTCCTGCCTTTTCACCAGGATTTTTAACTGCTTTTTAATTTTTACAATTATAGGCAGAGCTGGGCATAAGCCAGGCCTTTTGGAGCCAGAAACAAAAATGAGCATTCCTGACCTTTCTCCAGCCCAGGAGCACAGGAGAGAGCTGGCAGCTATCAGTGACCTGCACAGGTAAAGCAGAACCTGCTTTCCAAAAGGAAAAGGGACATGTCCCTTTTGAATGGCCAGGAGGAGCACAGCAAGCAGAGCAATGCTGGCCTCTGCTGGCAAGCAAAGCCTCTCCACTTCCCCATTCCCAAAACATAGGGATGCAGGGATCCTACATGGATGCTGGGAGCAGGGGAAGATTGTTTGGAGGAGATTCCAGGTGGGGAAGCTCTAGCAGGGTCATGGGTCCAGATCAAAGTGGAAGGGAGACAAAGAGGGCATTTTGATGGGTGAGCACCTGGATTCTGCTTCCCAGGGAGTCTGGTAAGGGCAAAATTCCTGCTCTGCCCTTTTTGGAAAAGTCATTCTCCCACTTGGAACCTTCCTGGAGGCAGCAAGGTGAGGTGTGGAAGTGCTTTGTGCCAGTCCCAATCTTTGCTGCAGATCCCAGCTACCCACTGGAGAGCCCTTCCTCTCCTTTTGACTATTCCTTAGGTCAAAGCCTGTCCATGTTTTTGTGTAATGCCAAGGGTATTTATTGCTGCATATTTAAGTGTTTTGAAGGGACTGCGTTCGGCTGCTGCTTTCTGGTAATTAATTACTGAAATGCACAGCAGTGTCAGAACCCACCTACAAGACTGCCTGATTGAAAAATTAGGATTCTCATCTTGTCTCCCACACTTAAAAAAAATCAGATTCAGGCTTCTGCTGCTGCATATTTCACCTTCTGGAGTGGATTTTGCCCTCTCTCCCACCTGTGGCTCCGTCTTGCATCCCAGAACGGTGTTGACACAGATGTGTGTCTAGACAGCCAATTTCAGGAGCTGTCCAGGGCTTATTGACCCAGCCTGCTGCTGATGGGTTTGTTTGAAACCAGGTAATGCAAGGGATGAGACAGATCCCCAAAGAAACCAGGCTAATGGTTGCTTTGTCATGGAAGGAGAGGCAGTGACATGGAAAAGCTGCCTGAGTACTGTGAGGTTTGTCTGGCAGAGCCCTTCAGCTCAGGGCAGGCTTATTCCAAGTGCTTATCCCTTAATTTCTGGCTGGTGCAACACCTCTCTAGCTGGGGAGGAAGCAGCTCTGAAGGGAGAAGGTAACTGCAAAGCCTTTGAGTTCATATTGCACCTCCTCTGTCTGACATGGCTCAATCTATCCATCAATATTTCCAGTGCTGAGGAGATGGAAAATTCATCTCTGTTCAGCCTGGCAGTGCTGATTGATGTGGTGAAAAGGAGTTTTCCTTCATTAGAGGCAGTTCTGCTACCTCAGGGGTAAAAGCACTGTTGAGGAAAGTTGGTTGATTAAAACTTAATTCTTTTCTTTAGTATTAAAACCTTGAGTGCACCAAAGTCCCCAGGCAGCCAAAGGGCCAAAAGGTTTGACTCAGATTGGGTTCAGTGCTTAGGGAAATGGGGACAGGACTCATTAACACCCATTTTTTGTCCCTGGCACATCCTATTGGAAGTCAGGCCTGGCTGGAGGGGATGGGAGAGAGGCAAGCCATGGTCGGCAGCCAAATCCAGGAATCCAAGGAAGACAAACAGTGCAGAGAGCTGTGGAGGGGAGGAAAAGGGGCAGAACCCTGGCAGGGATGGATAGCATAAACTGAGGAGATTAGCCCTGAGCTCTGCACATGGCTTAGAAACAGCTCACCCTGCTGGGCAGCCCAGCCCACCCTCAGCCCTCATTCCCTGACTTTTGCATCCTTCCCTTCTGTCAAGGGATAATATCCATTAGCAACTGTTGATACCTGATCAGAGGCTTTGCTCTTACTGTGGCTTCTCCTAAAGGTGAAGCTGTGTAATTTCACCTTTGTCCTTTCCCAAGAAGCACAACTGAGTGGATATTACTTATGTCCAAGTCTTTGTCAAGGTTCTTTCCAGGAGGCAAGCATGCCCAGTATAAACCAGTATGAACACAATGCTAGCAGCTGCAGCACCACTGATGGCTTGCACTGAACACTGGGATCTTTTCTGCAAAGTGGCTGCATGTGTGGCTAGAAACACGGATCAGAGCTGTTTGTTTTCTCGTGGGCAATTCCCAAGGATGCCCATCAAGCCTGATAAAAGAGGATCCTTACTTGTTTGAGGGAACGCCCTGGGAGCAGAGGCAAAGAAGAGGACGTCAATGAGGTCGGAGGCTGGGCCACCACGGTACTGCTTGAGTTCAGTTAAAGCTCTGCCAAAGAAGGGAATATCCAGGTTACAGGCACAGCAGGAATTCTTTGGAGACTCCCAGGTGCTCAGAGACACGCTGTGAGTAAAGACTGAACTACTTCAAAGCTGAACAATGCTACCCCACAAGACCAATCCCACAAAATTCCTGCATCTCCCAACCCTCACACACACATCCCTGTGCTGGTCAGGCTTCCACTTCCCATTGTCCCTGTTTGGTACAGCCAAAGGTGCTTTTTCAGGATGTTTAGCCCGCAAGAAGCTGTTCACTCCTCCTGCCAGGATGGAAAAGACTCTACACAGAACCCAGAGGGTTCCAGGGGTGATGCAATGGGACCAAAACACAGCTGGGAGAAGGAAAGGGAAGAGCAGGACCAGGCAGCAGGAACAGGGTAAACTGAGACTGTTGCAAGGCTCTAGAAAATGACAAATCCAAACTGGGAAGGGTCTGGGAAGAGCTTTTCCAGAATGAACTTGGCACTCCTCCTCCCGCTGGGCAGAGTGAGCCCTCACCTTTTGAGCCTGTTGTAGGTGACGTCGTTGGCCAGCTTGAGCAGGCGGAAGGACCGCTCGTGGTCCAGGGCCAGCTCCCCGTCCCGGGGCTCCTCCAGGGCCACCGTCACTGCCTTGGGGGTGACACGTGTCACCACGCCCGTGCACAGTGGGTCCCCCTGCCCAGCTGACTCATAGAGCCCCACGATGTCCCCTGCAAAGGTTTGAAGGGAGACAGTGAGGCTGGGGCAAATGTGTTGCCATCCAGGGAAGTGCCACCGTCCTGGATACCTGGAAGTGGAGTTTGGAGCAACCTGGGCTAGTGGAAGGTGTCCCTGCCATGGCAGAACTGGGACTGGACAAGCTTTTCCAACCCAAGCCATTCTAGGACTGTATGATCTCTTTCTTTGGAAAGACAGGAGCATCACTGACCAGGCCCAAAGTTGTTGGAGGGCAGCTCGGTGTCCGAATCCGACTTCCTGGGCTGGAATGTCACGAGGAGACGCCCGTAGAGGCCGGTTCTCTGGCTGCTGAGCTGGAGCTTGAGCAGGCAGACACCTCTCCGCTGCAATTCCTTCAGGGAGACGCTCTCCTGCCATGCCCTGGGAAACACACACGGGTGGGAACACCATAGGGTGAGGCTGAGGGTCACAGTTCCAGGGGAAGGATAAGGAATGACCTTATCCTGCCTCCTCCATCCTCATGGCTGGATAAATGTCTGTACCCCCAACATCCAAGAGGGTGACTCGGTCCTACGGGGGCGAGGCCAGCAGGATTCCCCATGGATCAGAGCTCTGTTGGGCTGGGCTGCTCAGAACAGCGGGATTCCAGCAGCATTCCCATAGGTGACAGGAGGGTTTCCATAGGTGACAGCGGGTCCCAGGGAATCGATCCCTATGTTTCTCATGGGTGACAGTGGGTGCTACCTGAGGGTCCCTCTGTGTTCCTCACGGGCCACAGCGCCCTCGTGCCCCCCCAGCCACCCCCAATCCCCCGGCAGGGCCGGTGCCTATCCCGTGAGCGTCCCGCACCTGCTCTGTGCCAACTCGGCCTCCCGCTCGTCCCTCAGCAGCCCCAGGTGCCGCTCCGCCGCCTCGGCCGCCATGGCCCCCGCGCAGGCCCCGCCCCTCCGCGTAGACCCCGCCCACTCGGCCCGCGCAGGCCCCGCCCGCCCACAGGCCCCGCCCCCCGCGGTTCCGCGTCCGGCGCGAGGTCACCGCCATGGCGGCGGCGCGAGCGCGGCGCGCGGGAGGTGAGCCGGGAGCGGGAAGGCGCCGGGAACCGGGACACAGGGACAGGGAGGAACGGAGGGACAGCAGGAGGAAGGAAGGGGCTCTGCGTGCTGCTGGGAAAGGTGGGAGGAATGAAGGGAAGGAAAGGAAAGGAAAGAGCGAGCTCTGATTGCTGCTGGAAGGAGGAATGGATGGACTGGGCTTTGCTGCTGCTGCGGTGGAGGAAGGGAAAGGGAAACGAGCTCTGTCTCCTGCTGGGAAGAAAAGAAGAAAAGGGAGATGCCCTGGCTGCTGCTGGGAAGGAAAGGAAGATGTCCTGACTGGGATTCTCTGCCTGTCTGCATGTGCTGGGGCGGAGGGAAGGAAGGAGAGGAAAGAGCTGTGTGCGCTGCTGGAAAGGTGGGAGGAGGGAAGGGACGATGCTCTGCCTGCTGCTGGACAGTGGGGAAGGAAGAAGGAAGGGAGATGCTGCCAGCTGCTGGGAAGAAAGGAAGCATGGAAGGAAGGGCTGTGCTTTGCCGGCTGCTGGGATGGAAGGAGGGAAGGAAAGAGGCTGACAGTAGGTCAGGGTCTCCACTGCTGCCTCCTGGCCCCTCTGTTTCCCTGCCCTGCTCCTGCAGGATGAGCCTGGAGCCCTTCCCTGGGCGGAGGTGGAAGGGATCAGGTCTTTCTCAGCATCAGCCTTGGAGCAGCCTGAAAGCTGGTGAATGTTAACAGAAAAGAGAATCAGCTTTACACAGTTCTTTCAACCTTAGCATAAACCCTTCAGCAAAATCCAAGGGATGGGAAAGAGTAGGGACTTCATCAATCTCCTCCTTCCTGGGCTGTGGGAGTGGTGGAGTCCCCATCCCTGGAGGTGTCCCAGGAATGTCTGGATGTGGCACTCAGTGCTCTGGGCTGGTTGACAATGTGGCCACCAGTCACAGGTTGGACTCGATGCTCTGGGAGGACTTTTCCAGCCTGCGTGATTCTGGAATTCTGCAAAAGCCCAGGAGCTGTTTAATTCTCTCTTTTCCTCCCTTTCAGCCTCCCTCCTTTCGGCTGCGATCCGGCACCGGAGTTCCCAGAGCTCATCCCCACAGCCAGGGTAATGTCACAATGTCACACATCACTCTGCCTCTTCCCCCCTGGAATGCTGGCCTGCTTCAGGGCAGCTGTTTTTACTCTGGGCAGGAGACTTGGCTGCCCCTTGGTCACTCTGTCGCTTCCCTGTGTTTTGAACTCTGCCTGCCTTCAGTCACCTTTCCCAGAAAGATGTTTCCCTTCTCTTTTTATTTTTATCTCATCCCTGGAAATGTTTGGGGCTTGGAGCAACCTGGTCTGGTGGAAATTGTCCCTGCCTTGGATTGCAGCTGAATGAGCTTTAACATCCCTTCCAAGGCAAACCATTCTGGAATTCTGTGATAACTCTTCCAATGGGACCTTCAGGCTTTGCTTTTCCCAGCACTTTGGGACCTCTTGTTATGCCTTTATTCCATTCCACGTGCCAGGATCTCCTGCAGGACTGAGCTGCTGCTGGCTCTGACCAGGAGGGGACACTGCAGGAGCAGAGAATTCCTGCTGGGGAGAATGGCAGGATGTACTGTTCCCTCTTTCTGCTCATCCTCAAGGATCAGAGATCCTTGGATCTCTGCCTGGGTGATGCAAAATCCTTACCAAACCCCCTGAGGCCTCAGTGCCTGTGGTCATGTACTCACAGGTACTTGCAGTTCCTGTTAAATTAAAACTCTTTGGGATGTTTGGCTCGGGGTTGCAGAGTGAATCAATCATTGCAAAGGATTTTGAGTAAATTTTGCTGTTTTCCACTACATCTCATGTTTATTCCTGAATATTTTGTGGATTTGGTGCATCCTGTGTTGCTTAGGCAAAGTGTGGATTTCTGAATGCAGGAAAACCTGAACTGCACATCCCACTGAGTGGGATGGTATTTGCTTTTTATTTTGGGATGGCATTTACAAAATCTACTGAATTTTCAGATTTCAGAAACCACAGCCTTGGTGTTCATCTAATGGAGTTTTCCAAATCTCCCTCCTCTTTATATTTAAACTTGGTTTTGTGCTATTGTAGATTCCTGCCTACTTGTTAACTGTAATTTGATGCCTTTTGGTTGGGTGTTTGTGAATAATATCAATTTCTCCTCTATCTCCTTTTCCCTTTTTTTCCTCTCCCTTGTTCCACCTCTTGGCAGTATCTGTTTGCTGCAGTGAATTTTACCTTATCCCTCACAGACTTGTTGCCAAAACTTCCCTGACTTCACCCCCATGGCCTGAAGTGAAACTTCCAGATCCAGTGGAAGAAGCCAAATATCATGCAGGTAAAAGTCTCAAATCTGGTGTTCCAGCATTGCCTTGAGGGCTGATTGAGCATAAGTGGCTTCAGTTGGAAGTTTGTGTTCTTCACTTTTTTAAAAAATTATTATTGTTATTTCTCACATGTTTTAGTGGTGCTGAAATTGTGCTCCACCTGCTCTCCAGGTTTGGGAGATTTGGGTACAATATGATTTTTCCTTAGTTTATGGCAGATTGTCATACTCCCAGAGGAACCTTACCTGATGTGATGTGTGGCATGAAACAATATATTAAAAACATTAAAGCGTGGGGAAGCATTTTGGGCAGGAGAAATTAGTTATTTTCCATTCACTGGCTAAATCCAAGCCAGCAGGAGCAGTTGGATGGTGGGCACACGGAGAGCTGGTGTATTTTGGTGCACAAAACAGAACATCCAGCCAGCAGGAGCAGTTGGATGGTGGGCACAGGACAGACCTGCAGAGGTGGGACGCAGCGTGACAGAACATTGGTGGTCGTGTCCCTGTCACCTCAGCTTGTCAGGACTGCTGGGTGAGAGGAAATAGTGAAGTTGGACATCAGGAGGAATTTCTTCCTGGAAGGGGCTGCCCAGGGAGGTGTTGGAGTCCCCACCCCTGGGGGTGTCCAGGGAATGACCGGATGTGGCACTCAGTGCTCTGGGCATCACTGGAATGGCTGGAGTGTGTCCCTAACTGGGGGATGTGCTTTGGAGAGAGTCTCCTGCTCCATGTCTCCTCCTGGGCTGTTTTGATCCTGCTTTTTGTCTGCTCCGTGCTCCTGGGAGCGCTCAAGTGACGGATGGGTGCCTGTCCCTGTGTGTGGAATAACCCAGCAGTGAACCACAAACTGCTCCTGTGGGGAGCAGGGTCCCATCCTGCTCCCATCCCATTCCCTCCTGCTGCTGCTGAGCATTGCCTCGTTATCTCCTGGCTGTGCTTATCCAAAGGGAACAGCAGCAGGAGCATTTCAGTTCTGCCTCCTGTCTCCTGCTGGCCATGGAAAAAGCCCCAGATATTTTAGGATGGGTCTCTCCACATGGTGCTGAGATCCAAGCCAGCAATCACTTGATGTTTCCTGCCATTGGAGGTGCTGGAAGAGTTATCAACAACTCTTTATCCTGGTGGGAACTGCAGCAGCTCCTGCCCTGCAAATAATTTGTGTCCCTACCTCTACCTTTACGTTTGTATCCTAGGGCTTGAAGCTTGGAATTTTTCCAAGCATGCCTGTAAGGATTGGTTTGGGTTTGCCTGGCTGCTGGATTCCTGTCAGTCCCAAAGGGATGTTCTGTTTGCATTCCAAGAGAAAAAACCCAAAAATGATTCAGACACTTTTTAGGACAATGAGGAAAACGTGTTTTTCTGAGCAGCTCAGGAGGGTGGGAAGCTGTTCTTTGCCAGTGGGATGGTGTCAGGGAGCAGCACCTTTTGGTGTTCCCATAAAAACTGGGGTTGGATTCACTGCCCAGGAAGCTGATCACAGGGAGTGGAGTCTGGTCTCCGGGATCTGTGCTGCTCCTGGCACCACGCTGCATGCACATGAGAGGAGGTTTTTCTGGGAAAGAGTGAGGACGGACCTGTCCCTCTTGTTCTTGGAAAGTTCTCGGGCCAGGCTTTGCCATTTGCTGGAAGCTTCTTCCTGGTACTTTGCCAAGCACTTCCTGATGTTCCTGTATGCCTTAGGCACCACTGGGACTCCTGGGCTGTCTGCATCTGACTTGGAAATGGAGGGAATTTCCTCCAAACACAGGATGCATGGGCAAGAGCTCTTTTCTGGAATGCTTTGTATCCCAGTACAGTATATTTTGGGATGTCTGAGGAATGGGCTGAGAGTCAGCAGTGTAGAGAAGCTGCACAGTGTATACAAGATGTTTACTTATGTGTGGCTCTGCCAGCACCTAAAATACAAATAAATCATTAATTGTAAGGAAGGGAGGCTCACACGTCTGGGAAGCAACTCTGCTGTTGGTCCTCACTTAAAGATTCCCGGGAGATAAGAGTGCGGGGGGGAGAGCAGGGTGGCTGGGGGAGTTTTCCCAGCCCTTCCCAGCTCTCTGGCTGTGCTGTCCTGATCCCTGGCCTGCTGTTTGCCAGCAGAAGTGGTGCAGAAGGTGAATGGGCTGATCTCTGCGGGGCAGTACGGGCGGCTCTTCGCCGTCGTCCACTTCGCCAGCAAGCAGTGGAAAATCACCAGTGAGGACCTCATCATGATGGACAATGTCCTGGAAGCTGAGTGTGGAGATCGAATCCGGATGGAAAAGGTGAAAAAACCAGAGCAGATTCCCTGCAAACGTTCCTGGAGGCAAAACGCATCACCAGTTTTAACATCACATCCCAAAGCACCCCTCAGGGTCTCCCACCTTCATTCCAGCCCTTTGCTTTGTTCCAATTCCCTTTGTTTTGTTCCAGTTTCAGATATTATTGTGATTTCTGTTCAACAGGGCTGGAGTGAGTCTTGCCAGACTCTGTGGGGAGACAGATTTTTGTTGTCCTAACTCCTTCCAAAAAAAGAAAATGACAGTTGTTTTTTCCAGAGCCAGCAGCGAAAGCCTGTGTTTGCCTTGAGACTCCAGCACCCCAGATCACAGAATCATTTAGGCTGGAAAAGACCTCTAAGATCATCGAGTCCAACCTCTTAATTCCTTGCAGGTCTCCCAGGGGGATTGTGAACTCCACAGGGCTCTGCAAGATCCTTATCATGCTGGGCTCTGGGTGGAGGCAGAAGGATGGGGCACAGAGGAGAGAATTGCCAAAATCCAATTAATATCTTTATACTCAGCCCTGGACAATCAGCAGGCTCATTAATCCAGGCTGAAGGGAAATATTACGGAGTGGGATTCTGTTGGCTTCACCTTCATGTTTGGTTGTTAGAGCTAAGCAAGCAATGAAGGAGAGCTGCAGGGGTTTTGTGCTTGGCCATTGCTTTGAAGCCCAGTTTTGAAGCAGCTTTTTTTTAGGGATGTCCCTGTGTCCAGCAGAGAGGGAGGGATTTCTGTGGTGCAGCCAGCAAAGGTCTAGATGGGAGTGAAGGATAAAATTTGCCTGAGCACCAGAGCCCTCCAGGGTTTTTTTTTCCTGTCTAAAACAAAAAACAGGACTCCTCATGACCATTTCTGTGTGGTTTTTAAGTGCTGCCAGAGGATTTGTGAGGCCGCCCTGGGAGGAGTGGCTCCGGATGTGGCACTTGGGCGACATGGCTTAGGGAATATTCTGGTGCTGCTGGGTTTGATGGTTGGACTCCATGACCTTGAAGGTCTCTTCCAAACTTGATTTCAGTGGAATGCAGCCTCATCCTCCTGTATCCTCTCTAATCCTGCCTGTTCCTTTAGATGTGGCTGGAATGCCCCAAAGTTAATTTCTTTATATCCAATCTTGAGGCCTTACAGAGGAGAATGAGGGAATCATTTCTCCACTGGCATTTGTAGCAATTACTGTAAAAATCACAATGGTTTAGGAGCTGCCATTTGTCCAGATCCCACACGAGACAGGTTATTCTTCTTCCCTGATTGCTTTCCATATTTTTTTATGGCTGCTGGTACACCAGGACAGAGAGGTTCAGTGTGTTCTGATCATGGAGAAAGATACTTCTGCAGTCTGTTTTAGTGGGATGAGCTCTCTGGAAGAGTAATGGCCCTGTCTGCAGCCTGTTAGCAGCTTTCCCCACTACCCCTCCTGTTAGTGTCAGGCTTGAAATGTGGGAAGGCCTGGTTTGAAGCAGTTTGACTCCTTTATGGCTGTAGAATTTGAAAGGTCTTGTTTGCATTTCTGCCAGGGCAATGAGCAGTGATTTGTGCCTGATTTATTTCCCCCAGGTTTTGCTGGTTGGTGCTGATGACTTCACACTCATTGGAAGGCCGCTGCTGGGGTGAGATGCTTCATAAAGGAATTATAATGACATTTTTGTGCTTAATTGTGGCTCCAGGGCTCTGCAGTCCCTGAAACTGGGATTTATCAGCACTAACTTTGATCCCAACCCTGTGGCTTTTGAAAGAATCACCAATAAAACACCTCATCAGCCTCTGGTGACTCTCCCCCACCCCAGTGCTGGGAGAGCAGCAGGTCTCAGTTCTGAGTTAGCTCCTGGGTTTTCACCCCAGTTGGATCTTTTCCTCCTTGCACAAACTAGCAGGACATGTTGCTCTTCAACATCTCTACCCTCTTACCCTGATTTTGGTGGTAGTCGTCTTGAAATAAGCCAGAAATTTCTTTTCCTTGTTCCCTTGAGTTGGGTTTTTAACCTCTGTCCTTTTGCCATTGTATTACCCCAGCACGTCTTAACCCTAATTTCAGTGTTCCTGATTTTTCCCTTCCTCCCAATCACATAATCCAGCAATCACAGAACTTGGGAGAAGTTTATTCCTTGGCACTGCCTCCATCCCATTGCTGTAGGACTTGCTGTACAGAACCCCTGGTTCCTCAGCGTTTTTCTTCCCAAAAGGAAGTGGGGTGTGGATTAGGGTAGGGTTAGGTGGTGGTATTTAGGAGTTATTTATATATTTAGTAGTGATGGTGGTGGTATTTAGGAGTATTTATAATATAATTTACAATATTGTGATAGTATTTATCATATTTTATTTATAATATTATAGTAGTATTTGTAACATATTTATTTGGTGGTGGTATTTAGGAGTATTTGTAATATGCTGGTGATATTTAGGAGTTATTTGTACAGTGGTAACATGGCTTGAGTGGCACTGGTGTACCTGCCTCGAGTCCCTGTGTTGGGTTTTGGGAGCTGCCAGTCCTTGTAACAGCACTGGAGGTGGATCAGGAATAGCAGATGATCAGGATTCCATGAGTTACCGCCTGATATTGCCCTTGGGGAAGGTTTTAGGAGGGGCAATCTCATTTTTAGGACTAGAAAGGGGTTTTTAGTTTTGGGATGTGCCACATCAGGCAGGTGAGGAGCAACTTCCTTCCCCAGCTGATCCAGGGGCCCTGGGGTGGTTCTTAGCAGCTCTTTGTGCTGGATTTGGCACGGGGATAGCCAGGAGCTCCAGCACAGGAAGAAAACCAGCTGCTGGCTCCTGCAGGTGCTTTGAGGGTGTGGGAAGTGTTGGCAGCTGCTTGAGGCACACCAGGCTGCACATCTGGCCTGGCCTCCTGGCTGCAGGGAGTCAGTGGGAGGAGGAAGAGGCCGGCCAGGAAGGGTGAAGGCTGAGGGGGAGATGCCATCACCCTCTGGGCTGCAGAGAAGCCACCCAAATCCAAACTCTGTGACACGGGATGAGGAAAAGGAGAAGGGGGAAAGGAAAGGAGTGTCAGCAGCAAGGTGCAGTGCAGTTCGCTCACACAGCCCCCTAACCCAGGCGTTTTGGGGAGAGGAGAAGAGGCTGGATGAGAGCAGAGGCAGTTCTGTGTTCCTGTTGTATAAATAAACACCCAGTGAGTGCTCACAGCCCGAGACACTTCAGCGGAGCCGCTTCCTGTCAGCTCCCAAATGTGTCCTGTTTGGGACAGCTGGTCAGGGTTTGTTCCTCTGATACCTCTCAGGATGACACTTCTTTCAGTCCTTTCAATCTGCATGGTGGAGGCTATTCTGGGAGCTTCTGGCTGGCTCCTGCTCTGGAATCCGTGTTTGTCCGAGTCACTGCCAGCCCCGGCTGGCACAAGGGCATTAGGCACGAGTGGAGTGAAAGTTTGGCTTATTTCTGGACAAAATAGAGCTGATGGGAATTTTCCCTCTAGGAAGCCTCGCTGTTCCTCCTGCTACCTGCCCCTTTTTGCAGTGGAAGTGCCAAAGGCTTTCTGACAGCTGGGTTGGGATTCAGTCCTGCAGGGAGTGACCTTGGCAGTGGAGTTGTGACCTCCAAGAGTTATGATCCTGTGGGCTTGGAGATTGCCTGGATCTTTTTCTCTGCCTCTTGACAGCACCTTTCAGCCCAGCTCATGAGATTCCAGCCTGAGTTTTTCTCACCTCCTGCAAAAGCCCAATCCATGGAACATTTTGCTGCTGAAGGCAGCAGCCTCAGTTGTGTCGGGCTCTGGGAAATGTGTGACCCCCTTCTTATTTTTATGGACATTCCAGTCATACCTAAAACGTTTGATAGAGATTTTTATTTATTCCTTGGGCTCTGTTTTGCTGAGAACTTGTCCTGCCCACGAGTTCTTCTCCGGCAAGTTGGTTTCTGTTGTGCTTCAGCCTCTTGCCAGCAGTTCCTAGAGCTGAGTCCCACAGAGAACTCACCAGGGCCTTGAATCCAGGAAGTTTACTCCCAAATTAGTGGTAAACCACGTCTGGAGTGCAGTTTGCTTTCTGGTTTCTCCCTTAGGGTTGCAGGGTTTGTGTGTGGCTCAGTGGTGCTGGGATGTTGGGGTCACACAGTGGTCTCTTAAAATCTGAATTATTTTATATCTCTTTTCTTCTGGGCTGGTCACTAACTGCAGATAAATCAGTTTCCTCCAATCTATGATTCAATCGCACCCCCAGGGTGGATTTTAAGAGATGGTGGCTGTCTGAAGCCTTTGGCCTCCCAGTGACCTTGCTGGAACAATTTCAGCTGGATGGGCTTCCCCCTCTGCCCCCCTCAAGCGCAGACAGAGCCGTTTGTCAGCAAAATGGTCTTTAAATGTCTTCCTGTGGCAAACTTAACGAGCTTTTAATGGAATTCTGCAGTGCTGTGCATGGAAGAGCAGCTCCTCCTCCTTCCCTGTGGCTGCTGGCTAAAACTCCCTTTTCCAAAGCTCTATCTGGATCTTGCCTGAGGGTTCTCACCTTCTGAGACCCTTGAAGCATATCAAGGTTGATTACAGTTGTTTTAGCAAAACTTGATTCCTGTAATTTTCTCAAAACCTGGGCTCCCACAGCAGCAGTTTATGGCAAGCCTTGCTAAATGCTGGCTACAGTGGAAAATTGCTTACGGTTCATGAAAACAATTAATTAAAAAATTATTGGGAAATTATAGATTTTCCAACAAGGTAAGATTTTCTTCCAGCTGTCTGTGATGATTTAGAGGAGGAGGAAGGACTTGTGTGGGGAGCAGGATGGGAGGAGGAAGGATTTCTTGGTCACCAGGAGTAGGGATGGGCTCCTCCTGTGCCAAAAGCAGAGCAGGGCACATGAGATCACCTGGAGGTGCCAGGGGAATTTATCTTGCTGCAATCCTACAAGTTCCTGCAGGTGCCTGTCCCTCCTGCCTGCCCTGTTGGAGTGATCTCATCTCTCACCTGACAGGGAAGCTGTGACCTGTCACATCTCCTGATCCAGGAGCAGCACCTGGAGGCTTTGGCTGTGCCCGGGCAGGTGGCCCTGCTCCCATCTGGCATGTGTTACCCCTTTGTCTCTTCTCCCAGAAACCTGCTGCCCAAGATAGGATGTAAATAACTGAAACTGGCTGTTTCTAACACTCGCTTTTCAGGAAGGACCTGGTCCGTGTGGAGGCCACGGTGATTGAGAAGACAGAGTCGTGGCCCAAAGTCAACATGCGCTTCTGGAGGAGGCACAACTATCAGAGGAAGAAAAGTAAGAGGGAAAGGACACATTTCCTTCCCTGCTGGGTGTGGGAGGGGAGGTATCCCAGCACAAGGACCTGAGGAAGAGCCTTGTTTTAATACCAGGATTTAGTATTCGCTCAGTGTTCCTGGGCAGGAAAGCAATCCCAAATCTCTTCCCAAAGCCTTAAACATTGGATGTGTCATCCCAGCTCCCAGCAAGCCCCAACAGGGTCCTGCATAGGTTTTGATTACCAAATGACTCTTCCTTCTCTGAGGGGAGGAATTATGGCTATTTTAATATGGGATGGATGGTAAACCTTGACCAGGCTGCCCCACTGTCACTCTGGGACCTGCTGTCCTTGCATCCCCATGGAATGCTAATATCTGCCAGGACAGGCCCCCAGGAGCCCTGGTACGAGGTAGGCACCCTGTTTATGCTGTTACCTGATTTTTTTTTTTTCCCCTTTCCTCCTTTTTCAGTCATTGCAAACCCCCAGACTGTCCTCAGGATCAACACCATCGAAATCTACCCATGCTTGTCCTGACTGGGGCGTGTGCCTGGGAATCATTGTTGCTCCAGGCAATTGTGGAAATAAAACTGCCTTAGCACTGGGAAGTTCTGGACTTGTTGCTGTGGTGGGAAATGGAAATCTCTATGTGCTTACTTTTTAAAATAATGAAATATTTTTTAAATGCCTGCTTCAGCCTTGATGGTGTTTATTTGCCAGGAGTTTTAAACCACCCAGGATTCATTGCTGGCTGCCCAGCCTCTTCATGCTTCATGGATCTTTTTGCCTCTGCACCTCTCTGAACTTTAGGAATTTGGGAATTCTGGTCATGTAATTCCTGGCATTGTATGGTTCCAGGGAATATCCTGGGGTACAGTGTGGCCCTGAGCCTGTGGGACTGAAGAGAGCAGTGAAACCAGGTGACTGCAGGGTCTCAAATCTACTCCCAAATCGTGCCAAAGGGTGAAAATCCTTCTTAACAATGAGGACTGGGAGGTGGAGCTGCAAACTTTCCCTCCTGAGTAAATTGTATGTGCGTAACACCATCAAAATGAGACACTGGTGGCTCAGGAGGGATTTTGTGCCACCACACTGAGGGTTTTGACCTGCTGAGTGTATTCCATGTCTAGATCCTGGTCTTTTCCCTCTTCTGGATGCATATTGAGCACTTTCCTGGGCAGCACATACAAGGCCAGGTGGATCCAGCTGAGGTCTGCTGGTGTTTCCAGGCTGGATATTCACCAGGAGGAGAGTTTCCTGAAGTTTCATGGAGTTTCTTGTGCTGTGGGGCTCTTAACAGCCATCATGGGAAGGGATAACAGGCCCTGCTCACCTTTTCACTTCCCTAGGGAGTTCCTTGCTTTAAATAAATAAAATAAATAATAAGTAATAAATATTAAATATAAATATAAATATAACCACATTTGGGTGTCCTCTGCACTCCCACCATGGCTCCTCCTGGGACAAAGGTTGCCACAACCCTGTGCTGAGGGGAATGGGAGTTTTGTTCCATCTGGAGCTGGCCCTGGCTGTCCAATCTCACAATTCCTTTGGGAGATCACTGTAGGTGCCACTGTGGTGGCTCTGGTTGCATCTCACCTTCAGCTGGAGGAAGATCCAGGTGTGCCAGGTTCTTCAGCCACTGGAGACAGCTGGATCTGCAGGGATGGACTCAGCCCTTCCCATTTCAGGTCCTCTGGCACAAATAGCCCTAGGGAATGCTGCTTTTTCCCTGCTGCTGAGGTTAAACATTCAGGTTTTAGCAGCTGATGGAATGTGGAAGGCAGCCTGGATTGTCACATCCTCGTTCCCAAACTCTTCCAAACAGAAGGCCCCTCCAGAAATCATGTCCCACCTCTTCCCCTTCTCCCACAGGTGACTGCAGTTCCCTGCTGGGACCAGCAGACCCCAGCAAGCAGGCAGAGTGAGCTGTGGGCTGGCACAGGGACCGCAGCTCCGGATCCAGGCTGTTCCCAGTCCACGGCGGAAGCGGTGTTGCCAGCCGAAGGAGTTGGACTGGAAATCCTCAGTCCCTCTGTGTTTGAGTGCTAGGGCTAAGAAACAGCATGTCTTGGCTTTAAGGGGATGTAGCAGGAATGTTCTGTCCTTCCCAAATAGGAAGAAACACTTGGAAATAACACGAGATTCAGGGCTCAGCAGTACGGAGGGCAAAGGCTGCTGTGGAGTCAGAGGAAAAGCAAAGGGCTTAAGTTCTGTAAGTCTGATCCCCAAAAATGCTCTTGGGAATGTAGTTCTGCACCAAGTGAGATACTACACAAAATTAGGGTGGTATCACAGCATTTTGGGGGGACAAAAATTCAGGAAGGGAAAATCCAACCAGTATCAGGAAGTTTTGGGTTTGAAGAGTTTATGATGCAAAATAGGCAGGTTTTGTTGGAATTACTTCTTCAGAATGAGGTAAAAAGGGGTTATTTGAATGTTTTCTTCAGGAGAGTTTAAATCAAAAGCTTTTTGTTGTTCCAAGGGATGAAGTCACAGGTCTCCACAGGGAAATGTGGAGGGGGGTGATCCTTGTCACCCCTCCTGGTGCTCAGTAGCACTGAAACAGTTTAAGAGCAGGAATTTCTCAACAGAACAGATTTGGGATTTTTTTTCCTGAAGTACTGATTGATGGTGGAAATTCATCTGCCAGGACAAAACAGATCCGGGTGGAATTTGAGATGCTTTGCCCAGAGCTGAATATCCATGTGGGTCAGATGAGAAGCAGGCCTGGGCTCTGGCCACCCCTGTGGCATCTGTCCCCCCTGGCAGGGAGGCTGGAGAGCCGGAGCAGAGGGCATGTGCTGGGAATTGGGAGTGAATTCCAGTGCTGATCCCTGCCTGCTGGCCACAAAGCTGCTGCCTGTGCTGCTCCTGCTGTGCTTTCCAAGAATGCCAGCAGGGTTCTGAGGCTGCAGGACAACTGGCTCCACAGCCCTGACATTTCCCATCATAAGGAAGCGTTGTTTTCTTGCCAGCTGCTAGGTTTGCTCGGGAATAGCTGGCAGGAATGCCTCGGGAGGTGCCTTTGCTGCTCTGTCTGTTCATGCTCCCCATGGCATCCCTTTTCTGGAACACCAAGTGGATTCCTGGCCCTGCTTCTCCCTGGATCCCAGATATGTGTCCCCCGAGCCCCTTCCTTGCCCTCCCCTCTCCAGGAGAGGTTGCATCCCTGATTTCTGTGAGCCCAGCACTGAGCTCCTCCTCTGCCCTTTCAAGAGTGGCCTATGGCACTAGGATTTCTTTGTGGCTCTAGGTTTTTCCCTCCCCCTGAGTTCCCGCTGCTTTTAGGAGCTGCTTTGGAGCAAGGTTTCCATCATTTCAGAGGCTGGTGCTGTTCCAAACCCCTCTGCAATGCTCCAATGCAGCTCCAAGGGGCTTGAACTTGTGTTTCACACAAAATCCTTCTTGTGATTGCAGGTTCACACAGGATCGCTTTCTGCACTTTTTGCAGCATTATTGGAGGTTTAAGCTACTTCCAGGATGGGATTTGTCTACTTTCCTTCAGCACAGTGCTCTGTGTTCTAAAATCAGCTTCCCAAGCAGAGCATTCCCGCAGCAGGAAGCTTCCTGCCGTGAGGAGCTGTTTGTGGATCTGATGGGGCCTGACAGACGGGGTCTGTGGCAGTGTCCTCCTTCCCAACAGCCAGAGCCTGCAGGAAGCCAAAGTGCAGGACACTCTCTTTGGAGCCCACGGGGCAGCAGAGGGATTTTGCAGCTCCATCAGGATATTTGGATCACGCTCTCTGCCAGCTTGTAAGCTGCCAGAGTTTATGCAGTGGCAAAGCAGCTCAGAAAGCTCTTGGGACATGTTGTTCAGACCCCGGGGGAGGAGGGAAATTCTGTTAATTTGCCCCTTCCCTGTGTTTTTTTATCCCTCACAGCTTTGGGAAGGAGTCTTTGAGCTCTGACGTGGAGCCAGATTTGTTTTCTCAGCGTGATCCAGCCGCGTGTTGGAATCCGCTTCAGCAGCAGGCAGGAACAGGACATCAGCAAACTGTGTTGGGTGGATTTCTCTTGCACTAGAAGTTTTATTATCTCCTGTGACCTAAAAAACAGCCTTTTATTAGAAAAAGAAAGGGAATGTGTTCCCAGTGGTCCATGTTGATGCAAATCCCACACGGAGAAGTCCGTGCCTGGACACAGGCCCTTTTCATCTGTTTTCCCTCTCCCTATTTATAGCAAATGGAGAAGCAACTGGGATCTGTGTCCCTGTGCCTTTTTCCTGGATGAGATTGCAGAGGTTTCACGACAGAATTGGTGTCAGAAGGAGCAGAGCGAACCAAGGAAGGTGAGGGGCTGAAGGCTGGGAGGGCTCTTGGGCATGCTGAGTTTGCTGCAGCAACCCAAAATGTGTGGCTTTGGTTATATCCTTGGAGAGCATTCCCTGATGGAGCTGCACATGGGAATGTCTGTGCAGTAATTAAGCAGTGGCAATTAAATGTGTTGGAACAGGGTTTGAGCCTTTCAAATGGAGGCTCAGGAGAAGAGCTAAGTCTTGGGAAATCAAAATTTGAGATACCTCAATCATTTTGGAACTGGAGTTGTCTCCTGCATGGATCTGCTGGCATTCCACACCTTTGGATCATCTCATGCAGAGAAAAGGGACTGGTGTTATTTTGTCTTCCTTTCCTAGCTGCCCAGTTTCAAAAGTCTCAAAGTTCAGTTTCTGGGCAGCTGTCAGAACAGCTGATGATCCAGCAGGGAAGTGGTTTGGACTGTGGAATGGGATCCCCCCCATGCCAGACTACAACCTGAGGGGATTTGGCTCTTTGCTTTAGGCCAGCTTTTCATTTCAGCTGATTTTCTGGTTTTAGGGCTGTGATTCATAGGAGCCTCTGGCTTGGTTCCCAGAGCAGACTCCATGTCTTGAAGGACCAGCAAGTATGGAATAGCCTGGCCACAAATATTTCAGCAGGACACAATATCTCCTGCACCATTCCCACCTGGCTCTGCTGCAGAACGCCGGGGGTGGATTATCCAGTGATCAATCACCGGTGATAAAATCCTGTTTCCACTGTCATTCAGCCAAATATTCCCTGGCAAACACGGGCTGGGTGCTCCTGTGGGAACACGCATGTGGCTTTCACCACAACAAGGAGAGCTGTGCGTGAGGAGCAGGAGTTTCTCCCAGCTGTAGGACACAAATTCCCCAGCTCCAGGGCTCACACTGACCTGTTCCTAAAGAATCCAGGGATTTCTTTTTCTGGAGCAGCTGGTATTGGATTGGAAGGTCACAGTGGTCATGGAGGTGGTGGGAAGGGAGCTGATATTCCCAAGGTGACATTGGATGTCTGTGGGATGAGTGCAGCTGTGCTTCCATTTTAACTCCATCCTTCTTGTCCCTTTGTTCCCTCATCCCCAAAAATCCACGTGCTAAAATCCACGTGCTGTTAACACACTCGGATTTAAGGCAAGTGTGACTGCCCAGCTGCCAGGGCTGTGCTGCCAAGGTGAGCACAGCAGGAACCTGGAGCAGCAGCAATTGTTACTCTGCATTCCCCCAGCCAGTTCCAGCCTTCCAAAGGGCAAGGGTGGATTTTCTGTGAGATTTGCCCATTTGTTGTCGCATGACTCGCAGGAAAAGAGTTTTCTCTGTGGCTTCTCCTTCATTTGCCTAGAATCAGGCAATGTATTAAAACTGGTCTTAGAGAGGATCAGGCAAGAAGAGGACTTGATTGCAGACATCTCATTTCCGTAGGAAATGGGGCTAAAAATAGGGAAGGAATCTAACGGAGACTTCTTTTCCTTGACACCCCCTGTTCCCCAGCTGGGAATCAGCTTTTGTCCCAAAATCTGTTTACTGCCTTGCTGTTGTTTTCTGGGCCCCAGATGTAGCTGTGAGCCTGATTTTTGGCTTTGGAGAAGCCGGAGCAGGGCTGTTGCCAGGGGCTGATGCACAAGGAAGACACACGTGATGGCAAGATGGGTTTCTGGGAGAGGTCTGCTGGCTCTCCAGGCTCTTCACAGCAGTCCCTATGTTATCCAGGGGCCTCCCTCCAGCTCTGATCCCACTGGCAGCAGCTGTGATCCCGATAACCCTGAGTGCTAATGTCCCTGCGGGCACCAGGATGTTCCCTTTGGAACCTGATAGGAGCTATAAATACCAGGTGGGCTCATGTTCCCTCAAGCACCAAGTGGGCTGTGCCAAGTCACCCCAGATGGTCAGGCTGAGAGATCCCTGTGCCAGAGAAATGACTGCAGCCTTTGGAAAAGGGATAGAGTCTCTGATGTGTGCGTTTGAAGGCTCCACACCCTTGGCCAGGTCCCTTCTCCCAGCTTCTTTTTTTTGCAGCACCTGGGAGCTGTTCTGGGGTCTGAAAGAGAGAGTCAAGATGCTGCTCAAGGTGCTGCCCTTCCCTTCTTCCCAGGATGCCCAGGGCAGATCCATGCCAGCTCCAGGCACTGCTGCGAGCTGTTACACGTTCCCTGCACACCTGGGTACAGCCTGGTGGTGCTGCTGCACCAGAACAGCACCAAGTTCGGTCCCAGGCCTGGTGTGGAGTCCTTGCTGTTGGGTATCCATGGGGATTTGGTGGCTGGTTTGTGCGGAGCCGGGATTCACTCCTCGCCTTGCTCGTTGAACAAAGGGAAAGCCGGGGCTAAGTCAGCTCCTCTTGTCATTACTGACTTCTCTTGTGCACCGACATGGGGAAAATCGTGATTTCGGGCAGGGACAGACAGCTCTCTGGCTGGGGAGGTGCTGCACCACTTCCCTCTTTCCTCACTTTCATAGACTCAGGGAATCCCGGGAAGGTTTGTCATGGAAGGGACCTCACAGCCCATCCAGAGCCACACCCTGCCATGCAGAGGGACACTTTCCATAGCCCAGGTGACTCCGAGCCCCGTCCAAGTGGCTTTGCCCCTTTGTGAGGAGCAGCTTTCCCGCTCAGGGAAGCGCTGCTGCGTGCGGGGAAACTGAGGCACAATTACTGAGCTGCCTCCGGGACGGGATGAGCACCGCCTCCGCTGGCCAGTGAGGAGGAGGAGAAGGAGGAGGAGGAGGGCATCAGCCGAGGCTGAGCCCAGCCCGGCCCCCGGGGCGGAGCCGGCGGAGCAGCGCCCGGCGGAGCGGGGAGCGGCGGATCCCGGGGCAGCCCCGGCCCGGCTCCGGGATGAGCTTCCCGCGGCCCCTGCGCCGCTCCGTGAGCCTCAGCCCGGCCCGCACCCTGCGCCTCGTCGTGCTGGGACAGAGCGCCGTGGGCAAGACAGGTAGGACGGGGCTCCCCGGTGTCCTCCCGTATCCCCCGCATCCCTCCGGCATCCCCCCAGCACGTCCCTGGCATCTGCCTGCATCCCTCTGCTATGCCCTGGCACCCCTCTGGCATCGCCCTGGCATCCCCCTGTTGTGCTCCCTCCGGCCAGAGGGACCAGCCTTCCCATGTCCCTTAGAAAGCCGGGACGAGGGACATTCTCCCGGTGCCCCCCCAGCCCCTGGGTTTTGTGGGCGCTGAGTTTCCTTCCCCTCGAGTTTCCCACATGGACACTTTGCAGCCGGGGCTAGTTTCCCTTGCCCGACGGGTTCCCGGCTGCGTGGGGATCCGGGGTGGGCATCACTGACCGGGAGAACTTTCCTAAAAGCCGGGCTCGGGACTGGGTTTTCCCAGGTGAGAGAGGTTCGCTGCTCATTCCCAGAACCCACGGCAGCTTTGGGGAGGCTCCTCCACAGCCCCGGGTTGTTTTCCTTCAGGAAAACTCCCTTTCCCTGTGCCGTGTTCAGCGCGCTCCATCTGTGCCGGCTGAGATGGGGGTTTGGGATATTGTGCTGCGAGCATCTCAGCTCTCTCCTTCACCCCATTCCTTCCTGGGGATCATCCTTCCCTACTTCCCACTCCTCCATCGCGAGCTGTGAGCGCTTGGGGGCAAAGGTGTCCCCTGTAGCACCCAGAGTGCCAGGGCTGGGGTCAGAGGCAGGGAAAACTGTGGATCCATGATCCATGTTGGGGACAGGGATTGTCGTGCCCCTCTGGAAAAGGGAAGGCGCCACAGCAGTGGCACCCGTGCCGGGCTGTCGGAGCCGCTGGAATTGTGTTTCCACGTACAGCAACCGGCATGAACGAAAAATCCTAATTTCCTGATTAGATGGAAGGAAGCAACTCCCAGCTCTCCCTGAGCAATTCTGGAGCTCGGCATGTGGCTCAGCTCCGGGGTACCCAGAGCCTCGGGGTGTCCCTGGCGGCGTTTGGCCCCGATGGATGTATGGGATGTACGAAGCCTTTGGCTCGCCCCCACCCCAACCTCGTGTCCCCCCGCTGCTGGGCATCCCACCCGGCACACAGCGGATTCCTGGCGGCTTTGGGCCCCTCCTGCGGGCAGCCGCGAGGGTTTTGTGCCTCCTCAGGGTGGGATAGTGCCGAGTGTCTTTAAAAGTTGCCCCGGTTAGGTTCGGCATGCAGCAGTGTGACAATGCGACAGTGACACTGGCCGTGGAATCGGGACACAGGGGAGTAATCGATACGTGGAGCATGCCAGGAACAGGGAGCAGCCTCCGGGAACGGCAGGCGTGCAGCCCCCCTGAGCGAGTCCCTGCCCATCTGTGTCCCCTGGGCGCTGTTCCGCACGTCCTCCCCTGCCGGGGGACATCGTGTCACCTTCCCGGGGGCTGTGCCCGAGCTGCCGGGTCCTGCTGCCCGCCGGCCCCTGCGCTGGGGACCAGGACACCTGTCCCGCTGTCCCTGCCCAGCTGGCAGGGGACATCGCAGGTGGTGGATTGAGTGTGGGAAGAGGCGAGGAAGGAGCCAAGAGCAGCAGCAGCATTGCCTGAGCTCCTGTGGGGAGGGCGGGGGAGGCAGCCGTGTCCCCAAGCGGGGGTGATATCTCTCCTGGCCCGGCTGTGAAGCAGGGGAGGCTGAAGGTGGATTTCATCCCCCAGGAGCTGCCAAGCTCCCCCGCTCTGGAGCATCCCCAGGACGAGCTGCTGCATCCATGGGATACAGAACCAGGTCGGGAGAGTTGGGGGATGGGAACAACTAAAGGGCAAACCCCATGTGGGCAGCTGAAAAAGGGAAAAATGACCCTTGATTCTTAGCAAGAGCTTGGGTTTTTTTGGAGCGGTTTGGAAACCTTCAGGATCTGGTGACCTGAGACCCTCCGAGCCGGGATGGGTTTGGGAGCAGCCGTGTGGTTTTAAGGATCAGCGCTGTGTGAAGCAGCGGCGGCGGCTGGAAATCCAGCCCAGCCGGGGCTTGTGCTGTCCTCTGCTGCTGCTGCCCAGCGTAAACTTTGCCATAAGCCTGCAGCACGTGGAGCGAAGATGGATCGGCGCTGGAGCCGCTCCGTAGCTGCACAAACAGGGCAGCACGTGGGCGAGCACTCGGGGCCATCCCCAGGTGCCCGCCTGGCTCCTGGCAGGTAAATCACCCCTCAAGCCCTCAGCCATCCCCCCCACCCCACATTTAAAGCACACTTAACCCTTTCAGCTCCAAGGAAAGCCCTTCCCCGAGGTGACTGATGTTCAGGATGGGGAGAAAAAGCTCCTTATAAGGCTGGGTGGCCGCGGCCGCTCCGCCTGCGGCCGCTTCCCCCACTGGCAGCTCCCCTCGTGTTCCTGCGCTCCAGCCAATTTTTAATCAATCTAATTGGCTCCTCTTCTCATCCCACACCATGTGCTCCAGCTTTGGGTGGCTGCCTGACACATGACACACAATCAGGTGCTTTCTAGAGACCGAGCCTACCTCGTCCTGCTCCCCCACCCCCCGATAATTCCATCGCCTCTTTGAAGGTGCTTGTAGGTGCCTCCTGCAGGATCCTTGGTTATCTCCTCAGAGCAGTTTGGCTAAATTACCTGTTTCTTTTTTCAAATCCCTTCCCTGCTGGGTTTAAACCCAGAGATAGACTGGAGGGGTGACAGGATGGTTAAGCCCCCAATGAGGAGCCAAGCAGGTGTGGGAGGCAGAAGTTCCTGCATCCCTCTTTCACTTTTTGTGGTTATTTAAGCCTGGCCCGTGTGAGGTTCCACATTCCTGGGATAAACACACAGATCCTGATGGGCTTGGTGTGGGTCTGTGAGGGCAGGACACCAGCAACATCTGCTGGTGAGCAGCTGGGACAAACTGACCCTGGCTTGCAAGGGAAAGGGAGCTCCGAGTGTTGCTTAGTGCTGGCTTTTCATTTCCCTTTTTGTTTCTGGAGGAGTTTTTATCACATTCTGGTTCTGGTGAGGTTTATCCTCCTGTCACACTCCTGGTTTGTTTTCCCTTCATCTCCCTCCTGGCTCTGCTCCTGCCTAGCTCTTTCGGGGTTTTTCCCCTCTCCTCCTGTTTTTTTCTCCCCCGTTCCACTAATTTAACTTTCCACTCCTGTTGCCTTTCCAAGCCAGCTCTCAGCGTCTCCACTACCTTTCACTCCCATCTCCATTATCATCATTAATGCCTTGAAGCACCACTTCCACTCTCCACTCCTGCACTCTGTTCATCCTCTCAACCATGGCTTTGTCCAGAAATTCTCTCTCCAGGCACCAGCACTGCGTTTCCAAAGCAGCTTCCTGGAAAAGATGTGGCCAAAGGCCCCAGGGAGGGTTTTGCCAGCAATTTGGGCTTTGCCTCACCAGGCTCTGGTGCAGGGAGATGTGTAATCAGATGAGGGGGTTTAATTGCCTGAGCTGTGCCTGCTCCTGCTGCTCCTTTGCCCTTGCAAGGAAGAAAAATTAGTCCAGAGGACTGACAATCCAACAGGGTTCATTGTGTTTTTTTCCCCAGCGCTGACCGTCCGATTCATCACCAGGAGATTCATTGGAGACTATGACCCAACCCTAGGTAGGAAAACTCCTTTTTCTTGGTGCTGTCCCCATGGCAGATCCAGCTCTTCTTCCTCCTCACCCAGACAGGCAGCCCGTGGACATCCTGACTTCCCTGGGTCCTGCATGCCTTTTCCCCTTTCTGTTGTTATTAAGGGAAAATCTATGGGGATGAGCCATTTGACTGCCCAGGAAAGTGCTGCAGGCTCAGCCATGGGATCATGGAATCATTTAGAATCATGGGATCACACAGAATCAATTTGGTCAGCAAAGACCTCTGAGAGTCCAACCATCAAACCAGCAATTCCTCCTCAGTTCCTTGAATTCCTTCCCAATCTGCTGGGAGGTGGCTTTTAAGGGACAGATACAGGAGGTATCTAAGCCCCAGAGCCTGTGGTCTCCTGAATTCTAGGAATTTTGGGTTGGTTTTTGTTTGGGTTTTTTTTGCATTTGTGTTGTTTTTTTGAGCACTGGTGCTATGTCCCTGCTGGAATGTCCCAGAAATATCCTCCTCCCTCACGCCTGTGGAGCCCCTCTTCCCTCCCCTGTTGCTCCCATACTTTGGTCATTGCTGCCCTCTTGGCCACCTGGGCTGTGGCTGCTCCCCGTGGGTTCTCTCACGCACATTTTTCTTGTGTGTCCTGCCCAGAAATGATCTACAGGCACGTGGCTGTCATCGATGGGGAGATGGTGCACTTCGAGATCCTCGACACGGCCGGACAGGTGAGCTCAGCTGGGAAAACACCACGGGAGCAGAGCAGCCTGCCAGGGAAGGCAGGCCCTGCTCTTCCACTGGCCTAATTCCTGTGTCTGGAGTATCGTGGTGGTTACCTCATCATGGTGGTTTTGGTGAATTTATGTCTAACCTCAGTTGCAGTGTGGCTTTGGGTAAATATTTCCCCATTCCATGCGGGGCACAGCCATGCTTCCTGTGCCAGTGGAGCATCCTGGCAGCTCAAGGGAGCACGGATTCCCTCAATATCCACACCAGGACAGAGCTGATGGCCATCCCCACCTGCCACATTGCCTAATCCACCCTATCCCTGCCCTGGGCTGCCAGAATCACCACTGATATCCCCAAACCCTTCATGGAGACGCTGCCGTGCCCTCGGGAGGATTTCCGGGGTTGCATCCCGCAGTGCTGCCATTCCAGCCATGCTAACAGGAGCCCATGTTCTCCAGGAGGAGGACTCCTTGCAGATCGAGGAGAAGATCAAGTGGGGCGATGGCTTTGCCGTGGTGTACTCGGTGACCGACCGCTGCAGCTTCGACGAGGTGATGCGGCTCTGCTTCCTCATCAACCACCTGCACGCCAGCCCCAAGCGCAGCGGCGCCGCCGAGCAGCCCCCCGTGGTCATCGTGGGCAACAAGAAGGACCTGCAGTTCGACAGGATGGTGTCCACCGAGGACGGGGAGAACCTCTCCAAAGCCCTCAAGATTCCCTTCTACGAGATCTCCACGCGGGACAGCTACGAGGAGCCGGTGGCTGTGTTCAGCAGCCTCTACCAGGAGCTGCTCAGGCAGGGGCACTTCTCCCCTGGCTCCTTCAAGAGGAGGACAGTGTCCAAGCTCATGGAGAAGATTCCCAAGATGCAAGCCAGCTCCACGCTGAACTCTGCGGGCCGGAGCCTCAGCTTTAACTCCTTCAGGGACTACATTCCCGAGTGAGCAGCCCGGCTCCAGCCCAGGGCTGTGCCGGCTCTCTGCGGGGCAGGGTCAGTAGGGGAGAGGGTGGCACTGGGGTACAAAAGCCTGAGGGTTCTCCTTACAAGGGGCTTTGTGCCAGCAGGGAAGGTTTTCTTCTTCTATCCGATCCCTTTTCTCCCTCCTCCCCCTCCGGCATGGCTGCAGTGGAGCCGAGGTGGCTCCAGTGGTCTTGGGACAATCCTTGGAGGGAGGCTCAGCTGTGTTGTGGTGGGGCTAAGACCCAGCACAGACACTTCTGGGGGGGACTTTCCCCCTCTCCTGAGCTGGCTGGGTGTGTCTGTACTCCAAATCCAGCACCCACCATGCTGGCTGACCCTGAGGCCCATGCTGGCTCCCGGGCTGGTCATTCCCTGGGAATGGAGCCTGCTTCCTCAGCGTGGCTGGTGCGTAAAGCCCCCTGGATCCTCAGATCCTTCCAGCCCATCCAGGCTGTGCTCAGTGGCACTGACACAACAGAGCTGATTCCAGAAGCTGCTTGCAGACCCCTCTATGTGCTCATCTGCTGCCCTGTTCCCAGAGGGAAAATTACCACGGGCTGAGGACTTCTCATTTTGCACAGGGATAGGGCAGGAAAGGCGTGGGAAGGATCTGGTCTCGAGGCTCATATTCCTTTCCTCCCTCTGGGTGTTGGGGGCTGGTCGGGGTGGCTGTGCTGGGACCTTGTGCTGTGATTCCCCTGTCCCCCCCGCGTTGTGACTGACCCCATTGTCTGCTGCCGTGTCCTGTGACAATAAAAGCTGAGTGCCCAACGCCCGTGGCACTCCCAGGATAGGTTGTTTAGGGAGCTTAAGGCAAGGAGTTCTCGGTGTGGCATCACCCTTAAATTAGGGCTGGCATCCCCCTTATCCTCACCCCAAGCCCTGGCACTGTGCACCCTCCTGGCTCCCTCCACACCAAAAGGCTTCCCTGGAGGGATCACAGGGTGGGAAGCCACTTATCCCACCTCCCTAGCCTGCTTGAGAACCTACCCAGGCACCCTTTTTTCCTCCTACAGCTCCCAGAGGTGTTTCCTGGTGCTTCTTGTCTCTATCCAAGGGGCTTCCCTCCAAGGAGGGGGATTCATTATATTCCATTTTTCTTCATTTCTTCAACACCCATATTCTCCTGTGATGGGAATATGAGCCCCATCAAGGAGCCCAGCTGGGAAAGCAATTTGGGACTGTTCCTTCTCAGCACCTTCATTAAAATCCGAATTTTATCGAATTAAATTTAATTTAGTGAATTAAAATTCACTCAGGGCTCTGTATATGGGCAGCGCCCAAATGGGGGCTGGACAATGCGGGGTGGGGAGGGATATTTTTAGGGGGTTTATGGCATTCCCAAGGGAGTTGAACACTGGGAGGTGGGCTGGGAATTTTTGATCCCACAGCTGGGGTGGGTGTTGCTGTACTGGCTGGAAAAGAGCCAGCTTGGGAAGTGCTGGGATGGGGAGAGAAGAGCTCAGGAGGGATCAAACTCCACTGGGCTGCTGAACACACACTTGAGCCTGTCAAATGAAGGATTTGGGTGCTCTCATTCCACGTTGCTCAGTTCCCAAATATCCCCAAGGCTTGTCCAAGGGGATGGATTTAGCTGCTGGCTGGAGCCGGGCATGACGGAATCCCGCAATATTCAGCAGGAATTATTCCAAGTGATGGATGAGACAGGACCAGCTCATGAACAGGAAGCCAGGCCAGCGCTGGAACAGCATCCCCAATGCTCCTGGCAGTGGAGGAGCCCTCGGCACGGCCAGGATCGCTGTCCTGGAGTAACCCCAGCCCTCTTTTACATCCCAAGGAATCCAGAAGGCTCCACGTGGTCACTGCTGCAGCCCCTCACCAGGGCTCCTGGCCCTGCCTGCTATAATTAGCACCAAACCTCATTAGGAGAGGCAGGGGCAGCTCTTCAGGACTGGTAATTGCTAATTGCTGGAAGCCTCTAATGGCTCTCCAGGGGCGGTTTTCTCTCCCATATAAAGGAAGGTCGTGAGGATGCAGCATTCATCAGGGTGGGGAGAGGTTTTGGAGGGCAGGAGGGGAATTCTGGGGGTTGTAAATCCTAAATTCCTGTGGCAAGAGGTCTGTAGGGGTTGGGCAAGGGAGAAGGAACAACAAAAACAAGAAGAAAAAGAAGAGGAAGAAGATGGGAAGAGGAAGGTCTGTGCCTTTCTTGGAGTACAGCCAGGAGTTTCAGAGCCCTGGGCAGGTAAATCCAAGGCAGGTCCCTGGAAAAGAGGTGCCCTTGGAGAGCCTCTTTGGAGGCACACGGGGGTTCATGAGGATGTGGGACCTGCAGCCTCCTCCCTGCCAAGTACGGCAATGCCACTAGAACACTTCAGGGGGGTTTGGGAATGGGGGCTGGTTTGCCTTGGAGCCCTCCCAAAAACCCCACAACTGTCCTTGGGGAGCACCAGAGCTCAGGGCTGCTGAGAACATCCCCCAGGGAACAGGGATGGAGCTGTGCTGATCCCCTGGCTGGATGTTCCTGCGTGTAGCTGGGAAGTGCCACCTCTCTGGGGACAGCTGGGTGTCCTGAAGGTTGTCCTGCACCTCTCCAGCCTGCTGTGGCTCAGCTCCACGGAGAGAAGCTGAACAATTTCGGTCTCATCATTATCCAAACAGCATCTCCAAGGCTAGGATTGGATTTGGCAGCAGGCAGGGGCTGCAAATGTGCTCACCAGATTTCTGGGAGGCTTGGGAGAGGCAGATGAAGCAGAAAGGTTCTTTCCAAGAGCTCCCTTGCTGTGCTCACCCCCAACAGCTCCCTGGCATGCCAAGCCCCCCAATTATCCCCCTTTGTCCCCTCTGCCAAGGGGTTTCCTGGAAAACCAAAATTGTGGCTTGAGGTTGTGGGGTGCAGCTGCTCTCTCTTTGCAGCCGTAGCTTTTATCATCAGTTGTGCCTTGTTTTAATTAAAAAAAAAAATAAAGTTTTGGGGCTTTTTGAAGGCTTCTCCTGGAAGAGCAGCCCATGGATCTGACCTCACCACAGCCCTATTCCTGGGAGTGGTGGGGAGAGGGGCATTGTCAACAGCCCTTTCCAAGCAGGTGCTGCCTTCAGAGATCCCAAATCAGCACCCTCACCCTGCTCTGAGGGGTTTGAGCATGGAGCAGGAACACTGAGGTTGTCTGGCTGCTGCAACATTCCCTGGATTTAAGGTACCTGGACTAGATTTGGAGGTGAAGGGCGTTTTCCTCAGCACTGTGGGTTCCTCTCTCCCCCGACTAGAAGTTTTACAGAATATTGTACATTAGGGATTTGGGTTTGGTGTCCCCAAAATATCAGGCCTTTCCTGAATGGAAAAGGGGAGTAAGGGGTACATGGGGGGTGTTTCCATCCCATCAGTATCAGCCAAAACTGGCGACTTTACAGCTAGAAAATTATCCATCCATGGATTCTTTCAGGTGCTCCAGGCTGTTCCCCAGAATGCCCAAAATCTGTTGCTTGACGTGAGACTCTTGAAAGCACGGATGGACACAAAGAGCCCTGAAATCCAGGCTGGATTTCTGGTTCAGGGGACATGGCTGGGATGGGAAGGGACAATGGTCACTCCCAAGGGCTGCTCCTGTCTATAAGGCCACATTGCCAGTGCCAGTCCTGCTGCTCGTTTTTTTCCTTTATAAATAGCTGTGGAGTTCATGGAAATCTGGGATTGCTTTCCAGGAGGAAATCTGGGCTGAGATTTGAGGATTTAGGAACCACATCACCCTTTTTGCCTTTTTTTTTTTTTTTTTTTTTTTTTTTTTTTTTTTTTTTTTTGCCCCTTTAATCTGAGCAATAGCTCAGCTCCAGTAAGGAGCCCAAAGCTCTCTAAGCACGGAGAAATCCAGCACAGCCAAAGGCTTTTGCTGGCCCTGAAAGGCAAGGCTGGGAACTGCAAGGAGAAGGAAAATCCAAGGAGAAACACCCACCATGGCACATTGGCTGGTTCATTCCCAGGATGGATTCTGAAGATATCTTTTCCATTTGGATAAACTCTGGGAGGGCAGGAAGAGGGGATATCCACATCCATCCATGCTGCCAGCTTCAGAGAATCCACTCTGGTCCATCCCTGTGTCTCCCAGCTTGTAGATATCGTGGATAAAAATGAAAGTTTGTTGTAGGCTTTTGAGGTACTGTGGGATCCATCCCCATGAGGAGAGTTTTGGGATGAGGCTGCTCCCCACTGGGGAAAATGGAAGAGAAATTCCAAGTCCTGGAGACACTTTGCTGCTCCCACCAGTTCTCCTTTGCTCTTGGCCAACCCACATAGCTTTCCTGTATTTTTCTCTTTTTAAATAATAATATTTAAGAAACACCAAACCAGAAACCCCAGGGGGGTGGGTCTGGCTGGGAAACTGCAGCTTTAATTGCTGGAGCTTAAAGGCTGTAGGAAAATATTGATGGAAAGGGCTGGGCCTTCCTAAGTGCAACCCCACAAAAGTGGAAAATCTCCCTTTTTCCAGCCAGCCTGAAAGGTGATGACAGAAGTCTGGAAAGGAATGTGATCCATCGGGTATGGAAGCCTCTCTTAGGGGACAGTGATCCTAAATCCCAGTGGGAAAACCATTAGTCCCTGTTTTCTGGTGATTCACCAAAAATCTTGGATTCTCAAGCTCTCCTTATGGATGCTGCTGAGTTAAAAGTGTTTCCGGCCTCCCACTCCATCCCTTCTATGAGCTCTGTCCACCCACAGGTGCCATATCCCACATGGCCCAGGGAACCTGGAGGGCTGGCAAATCCCAGAATCCCAGCATGGTTTGGGTTGGAAGGGACCTTAAAGCCCATCCAGTTCCAACTCCCTGCCATAGCATGGGATACCTCCCACCAGATCAAGGTTCCTTGGAAAGCCACACTGCATATTAAAAAAGCAACCTCAAGGTCTTTTCAGCCCTTGAAAGTCATGAAGAGGGAAAAGATGCTCCATTTTGCGTAGGAGAAAATTTTAAAATGTTTAACAAGAAAACCCCTCTGGAAGCAGAGGGGCAGGACACCCTTCTGGAATCCAGGGAGCCACCCCGAAATATTTTTTTTCCCTGTGGCCAGTCAAGGCTAAGTGGTTTTTGTTGGCAGTGGGAGGAAGATGAAGGGAGGTTTCACTGCTTGTGGGAGCCAGTTCATGCTGAGGATGTGATAGATCCATTCCTCCTCCCAAAAACCAGGAGTGCTGGGAGGGTGGGAGAGGGCTCGGCCCAAACCCCCAGGCCATGTGCGGAATTGGAGTGGGGGAGGGGCCCAAACTTGGCCAAATATTGAGCTGTTAAAAGCTCCAGCAGGATTTTTCCCTGGGATTTCAGCTGCTTTTTAAGAAAAGGTTTTTAAAACCATCCTCATTTCCTGTTATCCCACCGAGGCATGGCCTCCTGTCCCGCTTATCCCACTGCATCTGCGCCATCCCGGGGTTTCCCTAATCCCACCTTGGGGCCCCTCTGCCATTCCATGGATGTGGTTTAATCTTGTGCCATGTGACAGAGCTTTGCCTTCAGCTGCTGCAGCCCAACAACCTCATCAGCCACCCATGTTGTGGTGGGAAAAAGGGAATTGCAGATTTTGGTGCTGCTGCAATGTCCCTTTCTCCCCCTTGGACAGAGGATTAAATCTTCCTGCTGTACCAGGATCACAGATCATCCCAAAGATCCCTTTTTTCCCCCACTCCTCTGGCCTGTTTCTGTGGGTTTTGCAGCCATACCAAGCCCTCCCTGATCCACATGGATCTTGAAACTTCACAAGAAATTCCATTGGCTCCGGCTGATGCTGTGGGTGAGCAGCTCTGAATCACCACAGGGTTTATTCACATCTACTTGTTCCCTTTTCCAGGTCATGGGGAGTGTTGGGTCCCCCAAGTGCCTGTAACACTCCTGGTGGAAGGAACAACCTTTCTTCCTTTTTTTTTTTTTTTTTCCTGTATTTTACGAAGTTTTGGGATCCCATGAGTCCATCACCTGTAACCTCTCATAACCGCATTCCCAGGAGATCCCCAGCCCCTTTGGGATGGACATCAGACTCCTAGCTCATATCCAAATTTTTTTCAACCTTTCTTCTTATCCTGGACCCACCTCCTCTCCTGCTCTAGAGCCCCTTTTTATCCTGATGCTATCCACCATTTTTCTCTCCATCCAACACTGGATATTGTCCCACCTACAAAGAAAAGTTAATTTAAAAGTTAATTAATAAAAAGTTAATGAGGAAAGGCCTCCTCCGGGGGTTTATTTGGGCCACAAATGAGATTTTTCCTGGTGGATTTGACTGTCCTGAGACTCTCCTGGAGTCTGGGCTGAGCAGGGCTTTGGTCTTGGGATTGCTGGGGTTTGCCTGGATGCAGGATGGGGAAACACTTTTAAATTCCAAGTTTTTTGTATCTTGGCAGCCAACAGCTTGTAATATCGCTTGGAAAATTCAGTTCTTCCCTGATCACCTACAGACATGGTGAGATAAATGTGAGTGGGGACTGGAGCATGGAAAAGTCGATGGAAATCTCAGATTTCCAGAGTTTTTGCACTGGAGGGGATTGCAAGTGTCCCAGGAAGCTTTCCTGTGGTTTTGGGTGCAGGTAGCACCCTTAGCTGCAGCACCCATTTTGGCACCCCTGGAATTAATTAAAGGAGGGTCCAGTGGCTCATGTGAAGTAAAAACATCCACCAAAATTGGATAATGGCACCAACAAAAGCCAAAGCAGGAGAACAAGGGGGCTCAGCATTCCCAGGGCTTCACGTGTGGATTCACAGGTATGGAGTAAAGATTCAACCAGAGCCACCTCATCAAACTGGTGACAAAAAATCCACAACCCTTTAAAATGATTCCTCTATGGATAAAAGCCTTTGAAAGTGAATATTTTTTATGTCCTGCCCCTGCTGGGGATGCAGCCACCTTTGGCTACGTGCGGGCTGCGGGAGAGAGGGAGGGAGGGAGGGAGGGAGCTTGGCTTAAGTAACGCTCCTGGGTTAGTCTGGATCAAGTTCCTTCGGCTCTAGATGCGGCCAGGAGGGAAAACTGCCCTGGGAAAGAGAAGGGAAACCTGCTGCTGGTGGGAAAAGCATCGAGGACACTTGCGGGGCTGTGACAGCATCTCCGAACCTGCTTTTAGGTAAGGGGGTGACGTGGGAATGGCTGTGCTGTGCCAGCGGAGGTGGCACCATTCCCAGCCTCCCATCGGGCAGTGGGATGGGGCCTGGGATACAGGGACAAGCCAGTGCCACCCCAGGAAGCTGTCACAACAGATGAGCCCTCACCTGGAGGAGCAGTGGGTGCCCCTTCCCGTGGGCTCAGCCAGCGCCCAGACCGTGCCCACAGCCGCTTCTGCTCTGTGCCTTTTCCAAACGCTTTTCCAGGGAAGAGGGAGAGGAGATGGAAGAGGATGTTGCATCCCCTGCTTTCTCAACCAAGCCCGGGATGTTCTCCTGCACCCCGGCTCTTTGCTGCTGCTTCCAAAGGGAGCAGGGAAGGGATGCCAAACCCCACGGAGCCGATTCCCACTGTCCGCGGCCCCGTCTCCCTCCCGGGTCTGGGCCACGTGTGTCCTCCTCGGTGTCACTGGGTGCTGCTGGCTGTGCCAAGGGGCTGAGCCCCTGGTTTGGGGGCTGAGCCACCGTCCCCGAGCCCAGCAGCGGGATTTGCTGTGAGGGACTCCCCTTAGCTCGGGATCAGTGCAGAGAGAACACTTTTTTGCAGCTTTCCTTCTTTCAAACGATTTTTAAAATTGCATTAGTTTTTTGTGTATGCTTTTGGAGCTGTCCCAGAGGATCTTTTGGAGCTATCCCAGAGGGTTTTCTTTCCCGTGCTGCTGCAGGAGCCGTGAGCAGCGGAGCCGCAGAATCCCCGCGATCGCACCATGCCCCTCTCCCGCCACACCGGCCAAATCCCGGAGTCCACCTGGACCTTGGGCTTCAGGGAGATGACGGAGCCCTGGAAAGGCGCCGTGGGCTGCCTCGGCGTGGCCGTCTTCTTCGCCATGACCATCGGCATCATCTCGTGGCAGGCGCTGGAGCAGCCGCCGGAGGAGTGGGTGCTGCGGGGCCGGGATGCGGGGATGCTGTGGGAGCGCGGCCGCGGGGCGCTGCTGCTGCGGGCGCTGCCGGCCGGCCGGCCCGTGCTGGCCATCGCCGTGGGCAGCGTGCCGGCCACCGAGCCCCCGCCGCCCCGCGACCGCTGCTGGCACGACGGCGGCCAGTTCTGCTATTCCTGGGAGGAGGATGCCGAGCTCCGGCTCTCGTTGGAACCGCCGGCAGCTCCTGGGACCGAGTGCTACGGCGTGCGCTGGAGCCCGCTGCGCCCCGACGTGACCCTGAAGGTAACGGGGGCCCCCTCTGCCCAGCTCCAAGCCCTTTGGGCTCCAACAAGGGATGGTCTGGCCTGACTATAACCCCCTGGCTCAGTTACGGGGTCGCACTGTGGCCGTGGCTCCCTGTCTTCCACAGCCAGGAGGTGCTGGGTGGAAGGATTTGGAAGCATCGTGGCCCCAAAATCCTGTGGTGGTGCCACGTGGGTGACCCCGGGATGGGAGAGCTGTTTATATGGAGACGGAGTAAATACCCACTGGAGATGACAATGCTGGCGAGAGCCTCGGGAAGGTCTCGTCCAACACAGACACAATGGGCAGCTCCCGCGGGATGGGAATAATCCATGTCCGCCGCTGAAAACATTTTTGGTACCATTCCCTGTTTTCTCCCTCAGTTAAATAAAAGCAGACTCTGGGAAGGAGAAACACTGTCAGAGCAGGGTGTCCAGTTGTGGGGAGCCCTCAGAAGAGGGAGAGAAGTGGGATGGGATTCTCTGGGATGCAGGATTGTTCACCTTTAGCCATAAATCTAAAATCCTAAAAAAAGGCTAAAATCTTTAGCCATAAATCATAAATTTGGGTGGGCAGAGGGTGGATGTTAGGTCTCCTCCACTGACATTGTTGTGAGGCGTTTGAGAGGACGAGTGAGACAGAATAGGCTTTCTCCCACTTTTTAAAAAAACACAAACCCAAACCATTGGAAAATATGATCCAGCGAAATCTGAGTTAAGAACAGACTGTTTTCCCTCTTTCCCAGCTGGTGTAACGAGTTCAGCTGACACCTGGTACAGCTATTCCGAGCCTCCAGGGTTTCCACTTTAATAATTTACATCTCTTCTCCCCACCCCTTGGAGAGACTTAACCTCTCTGAGCCCCCGAGCTCAGGACTCCAGGAGGCTCTGAAAACTTGGGATTGGGAATAAACATGGGGTGGGTTGAGTGAGGGGATCTCTGGGTCCCCTCTGCTGCCCCAGGCCCCCTTCACGGCCTCAGATCTCTGAGCTTTCGGGGAAGCCCATCCTGCCTGGGAAGTCACGAGGACGCTGATCCCTCGATTTGGCAGAAAGGGGAAAGTTTGAGAAGCTTTGAAGAGAAAACTGATGATTTCTGGCAGGAGGTGGGTCAAGAATGGGGATGTCCTCCATCCCAGGGCCCTGTCAAGCATATGAGAAGTGCCTCAAATCTCCAAACTGAGTCTCCTGAGGGAAACCTATGTTATCAGGGAAAGAGGGAAGCTGTGCCTTGGCAGGGAGGATGTGTCATCCTCAGGACACTGGTGCCATCAAGGTGAGGGCTTGAGCGCTCTCAGGGACAGTTGCACTTGCAGATTCACCCCACAAACTCCAGGGAAGGCAGCTAGAGAGCTTAATGTGTTTGTAAAGTAAAACAGAAAAAAAAACAAAACCACCAGAAAAAGAACCACCGGACAAAAAACACCAACCAAATAAAAAACCTGAGCAAACCAGAAAAAGCCAAACAAACCAAAAGACCCAAAAAACCCAACAAACCAAAATGCACATATTTTCCAGCTGGGTTTCTGAGAGTGCCCTCAGTGCATTTTAAAGCTGCTTCCTTGAATTTCCCCCTCTGTTGTCCTGTCCCACAGCCACTCACACCTAGAGAGTGTCTTCCCTCAAACCTTTCCATCTTTTCACTTGAGACTCAGAGGTATTTGATAACTGTGGTGGGGTGCAGAAGTGTGATTGTCATGGCAGTTTGATTTTATTTGTGCTCCTCCAGCAAAAACTGGCAGCTTTGGGAAGCACTTCTTGCTTTTCCTTTGTTTTATAAACAAAACCAGAATTTTACACTGTAAAAGGGACACCTCCCACTAGCACAGTTTGCTCCAAGCCTGGCCTGGAACACTCCACCTGAGTATTCATTGCTCTTTGATGATGCTTTCCTGGCTGCAGGACTGTTTTTCCATGGCCAATGTCTCCTGGTATGGAGGGCCAAGCATCCGTGCCCAGCGCTGGCCCCTCAACGGTGCTGAGAGCCCCGCACAGCCCCTGGTCAGTGGCGACCTCAGTACAAATCCTGACGGCTTTGGGCCCGTCCTGGAAAGATATTTCCTGGGATCCACAGGTAACCACCTTCCTTCCCTGTCCAGTGTGCACCAGCTTCAATCCCTGTGCTTCTCTGCCCCTCTCCTCACCTCTAAAGCAGCTGGTTTGAGACCAGTAGATGTCTCCAGGAATAAAATATCCTGCAAATGTAGCAGCAACAGTGGGATGTGGGATGGGTCCCACTCTGCCTCATCCCTGTGGGAAAGGTGTGATTCTGAAGCTGACTGCCCGAGGACAGGGTGGCCCAAGTCACTCCAGGGACATCCCATGCTCTCAGTGTGCCTGTTTTTTTAAGACCAGATCTGTGCCCATTGCTGTATTCCCAGCATCTTCCTGATGCCTCTGTGGGATGCTGGATTCAGGCAGGATTTCAGCTGCTGGTGTTGTTTTTTGGGGTATATCTGGATTATTCTGCAGAACATCAAACTCCAGCTATTACCTCAAATTAATCCAATGAGCTGCAGCTGCCCTGCACTGCTGAGGCCACTGAATGCTGATCAAAAAGGCCAGGAAAGGGAGAAATCCAGCCCTTGAAAGGCATTTTGGAGTCTACAAGGGAATAGTAGGAGCAGGATGGGGATAGCTGGATCTGTGGTGGGATTAACCCATGAAGGAACAAGCCAGGCTCTGCCTTGCTCATCCCTGTGGCTCCCAGGACTGGTTGCATGCTGAGACACTATTTTCCCACTTTTTCCCCAAAGGAGTGACGGTGACAGTGGCTCCCGACGTGTCCCTGCTCCTCTCTCTGGAGAGCCAGCAGCAGTTCTGCCTGGAGACGCCGGTGGGACAAGCGGAGCCCCTGCAGTACCAGCTCTGTGTGAGTGCCGACGTGGCAGCCGCCCACCGGCACACGGCCAGTGCTCCAGCAGGAGCAGCTCGGACACTGCCGGACACCGCGCTCCTGCGGTGAGACTCCTTTCCTCAGTGGTGGGAACCCTTCCAAATATCAACCTCGCTCTCCCAAGCATCTCATGAGGTGCTGGGTTGTGTTGGTTTTTGTTTTTTTTTTTAAAGAGTTGAGCAGTTAATAGCTGCTATAAAGTTGTTTATTGCAAAGGGACATTGGTTTTGAAAGGCAAAGAGTCATAAGTGTTAAAGTCTATGGTAAAGTTTTCGGCAAAGAACCCTAAATAGAAGTGAAGTCCCAATTAGAAGCTGTTCTTGTTGAGGTCCTGGCAGGGCCAGTGTTGCTGCAGCAGCCCTTATCTTCTTCAGGCAATGATGATGGTGGTGAGGACAGAACAGCGAGAGAGCAGGAGCAAAAGCGAATCTCTCCCCAGTGCATAGATTCTTATATACAAATTACCCAAAAAGCTAAAGACACAAACTCAAACCACTTTTTCTTAACTTATTAGAATTTTAATCTCTTAGCACGCCAGGTTTCGTATAAATTATGCATATGATCTATCTTGTCCTATCTAAAAAATGTCAGCAATATTCTTACTATAGTTTTATTATGTCTAAAACTATGTTCTTGGAGCTTCTGAGGAAACACTAGTATCTGGGACTATGTTTTTAGCCTTTACGAGAACTCGCATTTCTACGCTGGTATCTGAGACATTTACTTCTCAAAAGCACTTAAAACATTCTCTTACTTACTTGCTTATTCTAAAACTTAAACTTAGACCTCTACTTTATGTATAGTACTTCAATCCATCCAAAGGTGTTGATTCAATCCCTGCACTTTGATTTCTCTCTGAAGAATCCAGAGAGACTCTTGACTTACAGGCTCCAGCAATGAGGAATTTTGTTCCCTGCAGGTCTCCCATCTGGCGGTACCATGGCCCAGAGGGTTCTGCTGCCAGACTCCGGCGAGGCCTGCGGTCACTGCTGAGGAGGCTGAAGCGCCATCGCCTCCAGGAGGGCGTGGTGGCCCTGGGGGAGCGCGGCACCGCCGTCCTTGCCGCCACGGTACGGCCATCCTGCCACCCTCCGGGCACGTGGGGAGCTGGTGCTCCCACAAGGCCCTCATTCTGTCCTTTCCCGCCCGCAGGACCTCGTGCCCTCGGCGCACAGGAAGAGGCAGGCCCCGGCGCTGGTGGAACCTCTGGAGCTCTCCATCACGCTGTCCCCGTACGCCAGCGTCACCTCCGCGCTCTTCCTGCGCTCTCTGCAGGGAGGAGAGGCCGCGGGATACTGGCTCAGCCGCCAGCCCCGACCCGGGGGCAGCTCGGTACGGGCCCCAAACCAAAATTAAAGCTGAATAAACTCAGGTTTATTGTTTATCATGGGACAGAGCCCGATCCCACCGTGCTGGCACACAGCACTGCTGGGGGAAGCAGCTTTAGAATTTGCACTTCCTGTGTTCAGAAGATTCCCTGCTTCTATTTTGTGTGGTCATTTTAATGATCTCTTTGCCACCAGCTCAGGGATTTTTGGAGGGAGTTGGTGCCTGCACCATGAGAGTGCAGGGTGGGATGGGAGTAGCAGGGCATCCCCCAGCCTTGGACCTTGGAATCAGCAGGATATTCTATGGATCTGACAGGGATTTCCATCCTCCTCCTCCGCAGATCCCGCTGCTGACCACCTGGAAGGGGCAGCTCTGTGCCCGCCTGAATGTCACCAGCGAGGCAGCGCTGGGCTGGTACCTGGCACATGCCCAGCGCCTGCAGCAAGCGCTGGGGGCCACCTACGTGGCCTTTGAGGGAGTGGAGGGCAATTCCTTCCTGGAGCAGGATGTCCCTGCTCCCACCGAGCTGGCAGGTGATAGATACACTGAGGCGCTGGCGGCGGCGCTGGCGACGCTGGGCAATGGCACCATCATCAGCGCCGGGACCAGGTGGGCACAAGGAGAGGCTTGGCTGGAGCTGATGGGCACAAGAGCTCACTGGCGCATGGTTGAACCAGTGCTTGGAATATGTTCTTAGTATTCCAGATGTTTTGTGGCACCCAGAGAAGCTGTGAGGAAGTGGGCTAGGGCAGCATGCTGGAGTCAATGATCCTTGTGGATTTGAGGCTGTTGAGGGCCTGGCACAGGGTACCCAGAGAAGCTGCTCCATCCCTGGAAGTGTCCCAGGCCAGGTTGGATGGGACTTGGAGAAACCTGGAATAGTGGAAAGTGTCCCTGGCCATGGCAGGTGGATGGGTTTTGAGGGCTCCCACACAAACCATTCTGGCACTATAATCTGGCCCCAGTGACTCCCAAGCCTGGACATCATGGAATTTCAGCTTTTGCAAGCCCTCTAAGCAAACCCTCTGAGGGTTTGTGTTGTTTCTCCAGATCCAGCCACCTCCCACTGTTTGTCCAGATGAGCCCCCTGCGTCCCGACTGGAGCCACGCGGGGCTGAAGGGGCTCATCCCCTCCGTGCTGCACTACAGCCTCCTGGGCTACAACTTCTTCATCCCTGATGCAGTGGGTAAGGACTGGCTTGCCATTTATTTCCTGGCTTCTCTGCAGTGAATTTTGCAGCTTTTTTCCAGGTACAAAAGGTACCAGGCACCTTAGGTGTGCTATGGGAAGGCTTGGAGCGTTTTGCTCCTCAGTTTTTTGTTGTGCTGGCTTGATGGAGATGAATGTTACTGGGGGAAAATGAGGAATTAAAAGCAAAAGAATCTGCTGTAAATGTTGCCAGGCAGTTTCAGCAGCAGCCAGGTCTCTGGGGATGTCCTTCCCAGGGTTCCACCACAGCCCATCCATGTGGGGCTTGGCTTGGGCTAAATCCCTCCTGGCACAGCCAGCATCTGTATCCCCAGGCTCCTGGCTGGAGAATAGATATTCCTAAATCTCCAGCAGCTCTGCTCCAAGTTTGCATTTCTGCTCCAAAGCCAAATGGCTGCAGAAATCCTGAAATAAAAGCATTAAAAAGGGCAAGAAACAACCTTTAATCAGGGCTGAGTGAATCCCCTTTCCTTTTTCCTGGAGCTGATGGAGTTAGTGGTGGTTAAAACAAGTCCTGAGTGTGCAGAGGTTGTGCAGAAGCGTTGAACTAAACAACAGCCCTGAAACAAATTCAATTTGGCCTCTATTTTTAGCCTATTTTCCTTAGAAAAATGCGACTCAAGCAATCCCAGCATGGGAGTTTGCTTCCCAAAGAGGTGCTGGGATGGGAGCACAAATCCTCCTGCACAGAGAGAGCTGGGCAGTTTGCTGCCAGGGGCTGTGTCTCAAAGGCCTGGGAGCTGCAAGAGTTGGGAAAAGCCTCTGGAGGAAAGAGGAATTTGTGAATGGCTGGGTGAGCCCTCAGCATTGGGAGGTTTGTGCCATTTCCAGGGAAGCTGTGCCAGGTTTTCAGAATGATGGCTCCCAGGGATGCTCTGGCTCTCAGGGGCACTTCAGGCACTGGAAGGAGCTCTGAGGTTTCCCAGGAAAACTTTCCATGCCATGTGAGAGCCTCACTCCAGCCCCACATTCCTGCAGGAGGGAGCATGTCTGGAGCCACCCCGGGGGACCCAGAGCTGTTCGTGAGGTGGCTGCAGATTGTGACATTCCTGCCCGTCATGGCTTTTGGGACCCCGCCCTGGCTCTGCTGTGATGCCTGGGTACGTATCCCGCACTCCAGACAGGAATTCTGATATGGCAAATGCCCCCAAAAGCCATGGAGGGCCTGGCAGAGGTGTCCTGCCAGCTGCTGTCCTCAGCTTTCCATTGAAGTGGGAATAAATCCATTATCAAAGGGTTTAGATTCAAGTACCAGTGGATTTAAATCCAATGGATTTGTATCCATTATCAACGGATTTAATTATATTTCAATTCAGTGGATTCATATGCATTATCAGGGGGATTCAGATCAAATTGATTAAGGTCCTTTATCAGTGGATGTAAATCCATTTAAATACAATAAATCATTATCCATTATCAATAGATGTAAATGCTTTTAAATCCGTGGGTTTATATGCAGTCAATGGATCTAAATTAATTTAAATCCAATGGACTCATATTTATTATCAATAGGTTTAAATCTATTAAATCCAATGGGTTTATATTAATTTTCAATAGCCTTAAATCAATTTATATCCAATAGATTCATGTTCAATATAAATGGACTGAGATACACTTAAATCTAATAGATTCACATCTATTATCAATGTATCTAAACCCATTTAAATCAAATGGATTTGTAACCACTACCAATAGATTTAAATGCAATGGATTTATAATATTTTTCAATGGATTTAAATGTATTTAAATCAAATGGATACATATCCATTATCAATGTATTTAAAATCATTAAAATCCAATGGATTTGTATCTGTTTAAATCCAATTGATTTATAGCCCTTATCAATGGATTTGAATGGATTACCAATGGATTTATATCCAAATCAATTTATATCTACTACCAACCCCATTTGCAACATAACTTGACCGAGACATTCCAATTCAGTAATTTCCTTTCCCAAAGGAATATATATTTTACTTTTAAATTTTTAATTATTTATTTTTGGTCTTTTTCCCCTGCCTGCTTTGCTGTTTCCTGAATGTTGGGCTCCTCGTGTATTTGTCCCCCACCGGCAGGTCCTGAATCTGACCCGACAGTGCATCCAGAGGCACCGGGATTTCGTCGTGCCACTGCTCCTAAAATACAGTGAGGAGTGGCAGAGTTTGGGATACCCCATATTCCGTCCTGCCTGGTGGCTCAGCCCCACAGATCCAGCTGCATTCACCATAGAGGATGAGTTTCTCATTGGAGACGAGGTGGGAATTCTGCATTATTCCTATAAATCCAGCTCTGCCCAAGGGCAAACCAGGACTTGGATTTGAGCAGATTTAAATCTACGCCAAAGCAGCTCAGTTTTGTGGGCTTGGGGTTTTTGCTTTTTGGAAAAGCTTGGCTTTTATGAGGATCATAAACCCTTATGTAGGGCCCTGAAACCCTCTATCAACTTGGGAAGTAAAATGATTAAGCAGGAATAGTCTCAGAATGCTGGGAACTGCTTTTGCAGACTGCTTTTCCCAGTTCTTGCTTGGAGCAACCTGAGATAGTGGAAAGTGTCCCTGCCCATGGCAGGGGGCGGCACTGGATGGTTTTCAAGATCTCTTCCTATCCAAACCATTCCAGGATTCCCTACTGACCATCTCATCCCCACTGTCTAATCCTCCCTTTGCTGAAGTTCTTTCTTTTTCTTTTCCCTGTAGGTCCTGGTTGCTCCAATAACAGAAAAGGGACAAACATGGAGGGATATCTACCTGCCAGGAGAGGGGCACCTCTGGCTGGACACCAACACTGCCCAAGTGTTTGATGGTGGCACCACGCTGAGGAATTACTCTGCCAGCCTGGCAGAGGTGCCAGTGTTTGTAAAAACCTCCTGAATCCAGGCTGGGCAGCTCTGGGACAGAGACCTCCGAGGGCAGCGCTGGCCACAGGCGCTCCCTCTCCCTTCAGACTTCCAGCCTCTTTGCACTTTTCCAAGATCCTTTTGGTTTTGTTTTGTTGAGGGGTTTTTTTTTGTTATTTTGTTTCTTCTTTTTTTTTTTTATTTCAGCACAAATTGTCTGAATTTTCTTACTCCTTGTCATCCTACAATAGTGGCTCTGCCACCAACATCCATCCACAGTGAATGCTGCCTTCTTTCCAGGGTTTTCATGGGGAAATGTTTGTGTGTGCATGTTCAGGTGGGCATATGCAGCATTTCCAGACCCTTGGCACCATGCTCAAAGAGGATTTTCCAGGAGATAAACAAACATCAAGTTATACCTGAAAGGAAGTTTTGTGTTGAATGAAAAAATTAAATCTAGGGAAAAACTACCAGGATAGTTTTGATGCTGTGTGTGGCCACCTCCTGTGCTGAGCAGTGCTTCTCCTACCTGAGGCTGTGTGTGGTTTCCAGGTAGCAAGAGTTCACTTTTTGAGTATATTTGGGAAAATGAGTGAATTCCAGGCATATTTGAAACAGGATTCTGAGGAAGAAAAATAAACTTGATCAAGCAGAGGAGTGGCTCTATCAGGGCATGATGTGGATATCAAAAATACTTGTCCATCCCCTGTGTGCCAAGGCTCCTGCTTTTCACCCTTTGTTGAATTTTATGGCTTTTTTTCCAATTCTTTCTTGCAGTGCAAGAGGGATCCTGTGTGACCAGCCTCCTTCCATCCAGCAGAGAATGAATCCATAGGCAAAATCCACATCCCACACACTGAATATGCATTTAGGGAGATGATCAGCTCTGCTGATACCCCAAATTAGAAATCAGTGGGACACTGCAGGTTAGTGGGGTGATTCCAAAGGCTGGCATTTGGGATAAAAGCTGGGAGGGAAGTTCAGGGCAAGTTTTGGCCCTGGAGCTGGGCCTGGGCACCTCCAGCACCGAATTGTATCAGTCATACCTTGGGTTTTTGGGAGAAATATTCCTGTAGCAAGCTGTGGCTCTGCTCAAAAAATGCTAAGGGTTACTAACTTCTCCTAGCAAAGCTTCCGATAAAACTGAAGAGAAAGCAAAGGCAAAATCCAAGTCAGGTTCAGTCATGGAAAGGCTGGAGAGTGGAAGAACCCCTCAGCTCCTTCTTTGATCCACAAAGGCACTTAATGATGCTGAAGAGTGTTCACAGAGGGAAAGGATGAGGGCAACCCAAGGGCGTGGGATGCTCCAGAATATCTGTGGAGGCTCCTGAGCTGGCAAAAACACACACACACACAAAAAGAAAGGGAGTGCTGGCTCAAGTGGCATTTGTTTATTTGCAGCGAGTCAAGCCCTGGAACAGGACGTCCAGGGGGGATCTGGTGGCTCCATCCTGGGAGATCACCAAAGCCTTCCTGGACACCCAGGGCTGAGCCTGCAAGTGGCAATTCCCATTTTGGGAGGGTGGGCTACGAGTCCCTGTGCCCAGCACGGCTCCTGCGCTGGTGCTGGCTCCTCCCTGAGGAGCACGGGAAATTCTGCTGGAACCTTGGAGCTCGTTCCTGGTCAGCATTCCAGCTCCTCCCCTGCCTCTGCCTCGTGGAATTGTCGGGGGGCACCACCCCCTGGGAGGCTGAGTGGGAGTTATGGCCTCTCCTGTGGGATCTGCCCCGCCTTTGGCTCCTTGTCCTCTGCTCTTGCCACTGGTGTCTCTCGCTCCTCCTCAAGGGGGTGTCATGCTGGGGCCTTGGAGATTGTCTGTCATCAGCATTCCAGATCCTCCAGTACCTCTGGTTTGCGGAAGGGTCGTGAAGCATCATCCCCTGGGAGTTCAGGCGTCTCCTGTGGGATCTGCCCCGGCTTCGCCTCCTTCTTGTATGCCTTTGTCTGGAGGAATCAGGGTCTTCCCACGGGAGTGTCTCCCTCCTCTCTGAGGGGACATCATGTTGGGGCCTCGGAGCGTGTCTGTCATCAACATTCCAGTTCCTCCAGCGCCTCTGCCCTGCGGAGCCGTCATGGGAGCCTGGCTGGGTATCCTGGTCTCTCCTGGAGGACCTGCTCTGCCGCCTGTCCCAGTTACGGGAACGCTCCCTGCTCCTGCTCCACCTGCGGTGGCCTTGTGACTGTTCCTGCTGGCTCCACGACCTGCGCGACCTGCACCGGGATCGACTTCCCTGTGGGGAGACTGGGATGGCCCATTCCAACCTTGGAATCCGTCCCTCTTCAGGTGTGTCCTCCCAAACCCTTCTCTGCTGCCACCAAAACCTCCTCCTCGGGGAGTCGCTGCCCTGGGCATGCTGTGACTGCCAGCGGCCATCGCGGGGCCACCTCACAGATCTCTCTCGCCTCCTCTCCCAAGGCCTGCTGCGTCCCAAGTTCTGGGACCAGCTCTGTGACCGCCTCCGCTTGCGGTCGTACACGCGGTCCTGCACCTCGTGGTACAGGGCCACGCGCTGGGGGTACGGGTGGCGTATGGGCCGCTGGCAGCGCGGGCACACGGCGTCGCCCAGGCTCCAGTCCCACAGGCACAGCGGGCAGAAGCAGTGCCGACAGGAGCTGGAGCAGGCCGTGCTGATGTGCTGGCACTCTGGGCACCTGCTGTTCTCCCGGTTGTTGTCCTGCAGCGCGGCCGGGGCAGGCTGGCTGGTGTCGGCGGCAGAGGCGCCCGGATCTGGAGCGTCCTCCCTCGATGACATCCTGCCCTGCAAGAGGAACAATGTCTGTTTGCAGGTTGCTCTGCCCAAAACCCTTCAGCTCCTCGTCCCTCTGGGGCTGTCCCACACCTCAACAGCGGAGCCGTGGTGGGGCTAGAATATAGGTGTTTGCATCCCACAGGTCCCACCATGGGACTGCAGTTCTGTGCCCTCCGTCCTGGTTTTGTGACATGGACCGCGTCCTGTGGCTGCTGTGATATCACTGATGGCGCTGTCACAAAGGGCCACTACTGAGGCATGGGACAGCCCCGAAGGGCTCAGATGTTGTGCTTGGATTTAGGGACAGCGGAAAAATTTTGTGTCTTGCAGGGCAAGAAGGTGTGACAGAAGGGGAGCCCAGAGGGGATCCTCCACAGGAGGTCCTCAAGGTGGCACAATGGCCACAGGTGGCCTTGGCATGCCTAGGGCTCCAACTCATCAGGAACTGCAGGGTCAGGACAAAGGGATTGGCTCCAAATTGGAGAATGGGGGATGTAGGTGGAATACTGGGAAGAAATTTTTCCCTGTGAGAGTGGAGAGGCCTTGGTACAGGCTGCCCAGAGAAACTGCTGCTGGAAGTGCTCCAGGCCAGGTTGGACAGGGTTTGGAGCAACCTGGGATCATGGAACTGGATGATCTTTAAGGTCTCTTTGAGCACAAATCATTCCAGGATCCTCATCAAGAAGAAAGCAGTGGAACAACACTGACAATTACTTTAGTTTGCACCCTGAGAGCTGAGGCTCTGCTTGGGTGAGGCTCTGTGGGGACACACCAGGAATCTTTCAGTTTATTACACTACTGAGTAAGAAAACCCTCTCTGAAACAATTAATTTTGCTGGATTCATGGCTATTCAGTTTCCTTCATCATCTCTTCACGATTTGTTACTGTTGTTGATAAAGGTAAGCTAAATACTTGTCGGCCACAAGGACACAAATCCTACTAGAATAAAGGAGTAAAGGCTGAAAAATTCCGTGTCTTGTGTATGGGAATAATTGGATAGGCTTTCTTCTACAGTGCTCCCTTCTTAGAGCAGTGAAGGGAAAGGGAGGTGTCTTAGATCAGTAAGAAGACCAGAATTTCTCAAGGAGCTGTGCCTTGGGCTGAGATGGATGCTTTTTGGGGAAAACAAAAAAGAGACTGTTTTTGGGAACAGGCTCAAGCTGGGCTCGCACCATCCCCCACTACCACAGACTTTCCAAGAAGGTGGTGGAGTGCCATCCCTGGAGGGATTTAGCGCGCGGATGTGGAACTCTCTGTGCCACTCCAGGACACGGTCAGCGGTGACCTTGGGCGACAGCGGGACGCACGTGCTGTTTTAACTCAGGACTCAGTGCCCGCGCACGGCCCCACGGGATTTGTAGTTTTCCTTCAGTTTGTCCCTGCTCTCAGCCGCCGCTAAAGAACTACAACACCCAGCACACCCAGCAGGGCGCCTCGCACCCTGACCGTTCCCTTCTACCGGGGTCACGCGGTGCATCACAGCGCTTGTAGTCCCACCTTCCCTATGGGCGCGCGGCGCGGCGGCGTGTGGGGACTACATTTCCCAGCCACGGCGGCGCCGGGAGCGGAACCGGGAAGCGCGAAGATGGCGGTGGATAAGGAGCTGCTGGAGCGGGACCTCTACGGGCTGCTGGGGATCGGCGAGAAGGCGTCCGAGAAGGAGGTGAGGGGCATGGGCGGCTCGGGACGGGCTCCTTCTCTCCTCTCCCTCCCTATCCCGATATCCTCGGGAGCGGCGTGTTCCCTCCCGGCTGCTCTCCCGTGCCGAGCTGAGGGGCTGCTCCAAGCGCTGCCGCGGGACCGGGGTTATCAAACGAGGAAAGCACATTTCTACTGCTGTCGGCGTTGTCATATCCCGGTTTTACTGGAGTTGTTGTCATTCCCTCAGTTCACCCCTGTGCGTTCTCAATCCGGAGTTGGTCCGGGACACCGTTCTCGCTTGGTTGATATGCTTCCAGAAAGGAAATTCCTGTATTGATCCAAAAATCCACTTGTTAGAGATCTGTGCCGATGGCCCAAGAGTCATGTAGTTAGTTTTGTGGGGTGTGAATGACATGTTTTCGGTTTTTAATTTAATTCAGTTGGTCAGTCAGTGCTAAACACGGAAGGACGCTCCGCGATTGCTGCAGAGGAGCTCTGGGCAAGGGCCTGGAATTACGGGATGAGAAGGGAATGGCTGCCCACTGTCACAGGGCAGGGTTAGATGGGACATTGGGAAGGAATTCTTTGCTGAAATGGGAAGTTGGAGGATGGAGCCCGGCGAGGAAACGCCTTTCCCCCAGCTCCACTCATCTGCAGGAGGTGGGGTCACCTGCGGGACTTTTCCTGCACATTCCCACTCCCTGGAATTTTGTCCACCAGGTGGGGCCGGGACACAACTTTTTCCTCTTGTTTTAGCAGGGAATTGGCTGGGAGCGGGATAGAGTGGCTTCCTTTTATCCTTGC
>VRYO01001269.1:38965016-39006690 GCA_009812075.1 Sialia sialis
TTTTTCACCCGAGGTTTAACTGCTGCAACACAAGACACCTGGAAGTAAAAACAGCTTTTAAAAGCTCCAACTCCTTCCAGACACGGCCATGTCCTGGGCCCAGCAAGTTACCCTTGAACACAGGGATTAATTTGGTTTTCCCAGTTGTTTTTTTAGTGCAGGGGCAAACCAGTTTTCCCCCAGTAAATCCCAGTTTGGCCCCTGCAGGTGAAGACAGCGTTCCGGCAGAAGGCCCTGACCTGCCACCCGGACAAGAACCCAGACAACCCCCGGGCAGGTGAGGTGGGGCAGCACTTCCTGCTGCAGTTTTCACTTCTCTAGGCTCCTGGAAGTGGCTCTGCTTCCCTAAATCCCGAGGGAATGACTGAGTGTGTGTCCCTGGGAATACACACAGTGGTGTTCACTCTGCTTTTTAAGGCTGAACAATCCCTGCTGGATTTAGAAACAGCAGCATTAAGTCGGTGCTGAAGTTACAACTTCACTCCTCCAAACCTTCCCAACCTTTGACTGTTTGGACGCTGCTTTGATCTGTATCTCTCACAGTCCAAACTTCACCAGCTCTCCATAAATCCTATTATCTTGGGATAAGGGTATGGGATTATTATCCTGGGCGGGCAAGGGGGAGTTTCAGCTGCGTGCATTGAGTGATTGCTGTGGATGGAGGTTGTAGAATTAGCAGTTGCTTTGTATTTTGTGTGTCAAGACTGGTAATTCATCTTTATAAAAAATAAATAAGTACAATTGGCCAGTGCTTGTAATGGGACAAAAGGAAAGATTTTTATAGAATAAATGGCTACAATGTAAGCAGGACTTGTTGTTAAAGGAAAAGGACTGAGAGGGAGAAAGAAATCATGAGCTCCAGCTAAATGTGGCATGGAGATATTGCAACTCAGAATAAAAAAGAATCAGTAAGAAAAATCAAGTTTTTGTGTTCCAAGATTTCTCTTCAAACAAAGCAATCCCAGTTTTTTGTTGCTTTATTTACTCCCAAGTTGGTGTAACACCTTTGGGTTGAAGTGGCCCTGGCTGACAAATCTCTTGGAGAGGTGATTTTTCTTCCTTGGAGAGACTTTCCTGCAGGAATTGTCTTTCCTGGTTCTTTCCCAGGTCCCTCAAATAGTTTCCCTCATCTTACCCTTATTTTTCTTGTTCCCAGCGGAAATCTTCCACCAGCTGTCCCAGGCCTTGGCAGTGCTCACAGATGCAGCAGCCAGGGTAAGGATGCTCCCTTGGGAAGGGTGGGATTTTGGGGTATTGCTGGGAACTGTATTCCTGCTGTCCTGCTCTCTGCTCCGATAGAGAATCGGTGAATACAAATTTCAGCTGTTATTGCTCCTGGTTCTCCGTGAGATCAAATCTCAGGTGCGAGGTGAAAGCTTGGAGAAATGTTGCATTTGGAATTTGCTGCTGGGAGCAGATCTGCCCTGAGATTCTGCCTTTAATAATGTGCTGGGCTGGGGCATGTCCCATTTGATGACACCAGTGATCACCATGCCAGGTTCGGGAGCACCAAATTCCCATGACAATGGTGTATCCGCCATTCCTGTGGAGTCAGGGACTGACAGATGAGTAATACCTGGATGTAATTTCTGAGGATCCAAGCTTTGCTGTCTTTGGGACACAGGAGAGCTTGGATCCTTCTGGAGCTCTGAGGAAGTGGCTGAGAATCCACTGCCCAAAGCCTGAAAGAAACTGGAAATGTCCCTGAAAGGAAGAAAAGCAAACCAAAAATGAGCAAGGAACTCTTTCCAGATGAGCTCAGGAGAGAGAAAAGTGATTGATTCCAGGTGATTAAAGCTAAAAACATGAACTCTTCTTTTCAAGTACTGGAAAAGCTTGTGATCCAAGAAGCAGCAGATGCTTCACCCCTGCTGACAGGGTTTCAGCAATCTCTGATGTCGTTGTATTCCCTGTTTTCCAGTTTCTCTCCTGGTTTCTGTAGTTTCCCACTGTTGTGCTGGTTCCTTGGCAGGCAGCCTATGACAGGGTGAGGAGGGCAAAGAAGGAGGCTGCAGCAAGGACACAGAAACTTGATGAGAAGAGGAAGAAAGTAAAGCTTGGTAAGAAAAATCAAACCTTCACCTTTTCCTGAAGTCTCCCTTAGCTGGCTGTTTGTTGTTTCTCCTTCCACAGGAATTCCCCAGGGATCAATCCATGCAGGATGACTCTGGAATCTTTTCCCACAGCCATAACTGGAGTGGTCCTGCTCTGGGAAGGAGAGAATTAGGTCCTGTTGTGGGAATTAGGAGGTTGAGGAATATTAAAACTCCATTCGTGTGTGGGGCCAGAGGAGAGGTAGCAGAGCTATCAGGATATTGGTGTAGCTGTAGCCAAGTTTGTGATCTCTCCATCTTCCTCTGGTCAGCAGGGAAAATTCAAACTCTCTTTGGATTGTTTAAATTTTGCTTCTTTCCCTGCAGATCTTGAAGCCAGAGAACGGGAAGCCCAGTCCCAGGAGAACGAAGAGGAGGAGATCAGGATAACAAGATCGTTAGAAGAAGAAGTAAGGATCCATTCTTAGTTCTCTCTGCTATTTTTGAGAAGAATCGCTGGAAGCATTTCCATTCATTATGAAATCCATGGTATGAGGTACAAAAACATCTCTGGACAGCAGCCCTTCAACCTTTGGGATTAAAAGGCTCTGTGAATCAGAGAATCTGGAATGGTTTGAGTTCCAGCCTCTGCCGTGCTCAGGCACCCCTTCCACCAGACCAGGCTGCTCCTTTTGGAGCTGTTCCAGGGGAGGTGTCCCAGGAGAGGGGTGTGAGACCCAGGCTGCCCTTGGAGGTGTCCAGGTGTCATTCCATCCCTGGCTCTGTGCCTCAGATGTCCATGCTGTGTTCCCTGTGCCACAGATAATCCGCCTGCGTGAGGAGGGCTCCCGACAGCTGGAGGAGCAGCAGAGGCTCGTCAGGGAGCAGATCCGCCTGGAAAGGGAGCAGCACAGGCAAGGTGAGCAAAGGGGAGCCTGGAACCCTCACCTGCAGGTGGCACTGGGCTCTTTGGCAGCGTGATTTTTCCAGTCGTCCCAGCAGAACCTTCTTGCAGGGAAAAATGCCTCAGAATATGTCTCCTGCTTGTATTTTTGCTGACCTGTTTCTAGCCTTGATCGTGGCAAGTCTGGATTTCCTAGAAGGGAAAAATGCTGCCATGAAATATTCAGTCTGTGCTGAAGTTCCTGTTGCACGAGATTTTTGGGACTGGAGTGGTCCAGTGGAAATCCCAAAGTGTTCCATCACATGTGTGTTCTGTGGGAAAAAGAATTGTGTAAAATGCTGAGGAATTTTCACCCATGTCCTTTCCATCTCTTTGTTTTTGCTTTTTCTCTCTTTAGGCAAGCAGGAAAGAAATGGAGCAGAAGGCAAAATAACTCCTAAGCTCAAGGTAAGGCATCCTTAAAAAGCTGTGTTTTGGTGAAAACTGATAGAACATGGTGAAAAACAGAAGGGACATTTCAGCCCTGCTGAGCTGGCACATCCTATTTTTGTACTGGAGATGAAATTCCTCCATGGAATGTGCATCATCGGGTGAACCAGCTCCTGTCCTTGTTGTTAGAAATCCTTCCTCACTCACCTTTTCTTTGTCTGCTCCAGATTTCTGAGCCTGGGATTGAGTTATCTGTGCTTAAGCAGGGGAAACATCTGCTAATTACCCTGGCAGAGCCATTAGCATCCTTTCAAGTGCTATCTTTTTTTATTCCAGTGAGCAGCAGCGTTTCTCCCTGTTCCCCAAACAGTTTGTTCCCTGTGCTCACTCCCATGCTGAGATCACTGTCTTGGCAGTCCTCGGAGTGTGGCTGGAAATAGCAGACGTGGTGAATGTGCAGGGGTTGGGAGCTGCTTGAGCAGGCAGTGCATCCAAATGGGAAAAATTTAACTCGTGGTGTTTGTTTCCCAGCTCAGATGGAAATGCAGGAAGGAAGATGAGACAGGAGGGGGATACTCCAAAGATGTGCTGCTGCAGATCCTGCAAAAGGTCCGTCTGACACTCTTCTCTGTTTATTACTGGGTCTTCCCCTACTCTCAGTGCTGTAAGAATGATGAATTCTGGAAAGCTGCATATCACAGAACCATGGAATGGTTTGAGTTGGAAGGGATCTTAAAAATTAGTTAGTGCCACCCCTTGCTACTGGCAGGACACCCTCCACTATCCCAGGCTGCTCCAATCCTTGTTCAACCTGGCCTTGGACACTTCCAGGGATGGGGCAGCCACGGCTTCTCCGGGAACCTGTGCCAGGTCCTTCCCACCCTCACAGGGAAGGATTTTAATAATCTGATCTAAACAGGTAATCTGATCTAAATAGCTGGTTTGAAGCCATTCCCTGTGTCCTGTCACTCTGTGCCCTTGTAAGCTATAAACTGGAGTGGCTCGTTTCCTTCCCTGTTCAGCTTTCTCATGCCATTTTCAGAGCTCATCACCATGATCGTGAAGTCATTAAAGTTGGAAAAGATCTCTCAAATCATCAAATCCAACTTCTGAGGCAAGCTGGATCCTTTGATTGCTGAGCTGGGAGCTGTTTCCCAGCTCACAGCTCTGCCTGGCTCCCAGCAGGGACTCTTGCTGAAACAGAGCAACTGCAGACTCTTCCCACTGGATGCTTCCTGCCCACTTAGTCTGGCTCTGTGGTTGTGATGCACTCATCCTTCAAGCACTCCACATCCCTGGGAAGTGCAGAGACAGGCACAGACAAGCCTTTTGATCCGATCAATCCCAGTCTGGCATCTTTATTTTCCCTCTGAGCTCTGACTTTGAGCTCAGCAGCCCTCTTGCACTAGGGCTTGCTGGGAGCCAAGTGTGTAGCTCCATGCCTTCCCAGATTATTTCCTGGAAGGACAGAAATAGTGACAGCTCAAGCCTCATGTCTATGAAAACCCATGTTTTCTCTTTATGTTCATTTGTTAAATGAACTTGACATCTCTCCTGGCTCTGTAATTAACTTTCCTTCCTTTCTTTCTTTCCACAGTATGGTGATGTGCTCAATTTGTTGATCTCCAGCAGGAAGACCGGGAGTGCAGTGGTGGAATTTGCCACAGTGAAGGCAGCTGTGAGTGTGCAGAGCCCCTGCTGGGTGTGCTGGAGGTGGCACAGGGCAGGTGACAGCCAGGACACTGCCCTGTCATTAAGGCAGTGGAGAAGGGTAATGAGAGTCTAAAGGCACAGAGGCACGAAGGGAGTGGCACAGCTGGAGGCACAAACCCAGAGATCAGGCACATAAACAGGTTGTGCATGGAACAGGCTGAGGGAAGAGGCACTGCCTTAAAAATCAGGCACTGAGCACTTACTCAGCTCTCTCTGAAGGTGAAATGCCTTGGAGGTGGGCTTATGTGTTTTGGAGGTGATATCAGGCATTTGCAGTGAAAAACAACCCAAAATGTCTTGACTCACTGTGAGTTATAATAATTCATGTAACTGTGGGAGCAGAAGCCATCAGTTACCCTCAATTTTAGTAGTTCCATCAGCTTGGGCTGTATGAGAGTTTACTGTTAGCTTTTCTTTCACTCATATCCAAATAATAAAAAACCCCAGAACTGTGTGCAACCTGTATATCAAAAGTAGTGACAGGGCTATGAAGGTGCTTCTCATGTGAGGCAGCTGTGAAATCTGAGAGTCATGGAATGGTTTGGGTTGGAAAGATCCTTGAAAGCTTACAGATTGGAATCACAGGATGGTTTGGGTTTGAAGGGGCCTTAAAAGTCCATCCATTTCAATGTGAAAAGTGTCCCTGCCCACGGCTGGGGCCTTGAAATTCAGTGTGAAGTTGAGGTGGTGATGGAAGGATGTTTTCCCTGCCAGGAGATGGCTGTGAAGAATGAAGTTGGCCTGCTGAATAACCCCCTGAAGATTTCCTGGCTGGAGGGCCAGCCCCAGAACTGCCCCAGCACCATCCTCCCTGACAGTACCAGCCAGCCCAGGACCTCACAGGTGAGGAGAATGGGCTGTGGGATGGAAATCTGCTGCTGTAACAACCTAAATCTCAGCGTGCTGTGAGATAGAAGCTCTTGGGGCCAGGCCTGGCTTTCCTAGCAGCCCTTTCTGTGCTGGATCAGTGGCTTTCTAAAGGACCTCTTGCCTGGGCAGCAGCACACTCACTGGGAACTGGAGCTATTTGGATGGTTGGATCTTCACACATTCCCTTTCTCCCAAGTGAAAAACGAGGATGTTTCCTTGCTCAGCTCAAAGCCTCCAGTGCCATTCTGATGGGATTTTTTAAATATGCCTTTACTGTTGGAATCCTCTAAATGAGAGCTGCTGAAAGGTTCCTTTAAAGAGCCTTGGTTACTCACTGCATTCCCAGAAGGAGGAAGTTTCAGTGCTGGAATCAAACTTCTATTCTTAGGGTCTGCAGGAGGGAGGGGACAGCAATATCTATCTAAATACGCTTTTGTGTGTTCACTCCCTAAATGTTTTAAGCTTGTGAGATTGTTCAGTACATTCACTCTCTTGATAGGAGTGAATACTTAATACTTTTACTAATACTTTTATCAAGTATTTTATTTATATTATTTGTAATTATACATCAGAACACCTGATTGCTCTCCTGTCCATGTAGGACCAGGGAGAGTCCTGCAGCCACAGGAGATTCACCAGAGTGTTAGGAAGGAAACTGGAGCAAAAAGCAAATCCAAAGCACGTTACTTGATAATTTCTTACCAGCAGAGAGTGAGAACTGGCTCATTCCTACCAAAGGGGGTAGCTGGTGCAGTTGAAGCTTGGTGGTGGATTCCAGCCTCTGTGGGTTCAGATCCCTGAGTTTGTCTTGGCCTGTTTCCATGCCCAGAGCTTGTTAGTGTGGAAGTGCAGCATCTGCCTGTGGTGCAGGATTAGTGTGGTGGGGCAGCAGGGAGAGCAGGAAAGCAGCACACGGTGCTGGTGACTCACCCCTACCCAGCACAGCCTCCTCAATCCCACCTGGCTCTGGGAATGCTGAGGAGCTGCTGCCTGGGACCTGTATCCTACCCAGGAGTTGCACAGCTGGTGCTTTGCTGTCCTTTTAGCTGTAAGAAGCTGCACTTCCTGGGATTGCACTGCAGCCTTGCATCTCTAAGCTGTTCTCCTTCCTGTTTTTCCTTGTTCCTACTCCAGATCCTCCCCAAATCCTCCTGCTGCATCCACTGGGATGCTTCTAAAACCTGTAAAGTGTTTACAGCTCCCCACGGCTGATCTGCTTCCAGCTTGTGCTCTCCAGTTCAAGACTGTGCAGAGTGAGCTCCCAGATCCCTGTTCCCTCTGCCTCTTCCCTTCACACCCAGCCCAGCTTCCCAGCCACCAGGCTCCACATTCTTGCTTCCAGGCTGCACTTATCTCATTCTGATTTAAGCTGCCCTTGCTTCCTATTCACTTCCCCCCTCTGTTTTTGTCTGAATCCACCCCCGTTTTGTTCCCACTCTGTGCAAAAGCAGCTCCTCCACTGCTCTGCTTCAGGAATCAGCCCAAATCTGCAGTGTTCTCATGGCAACGTGCTCACTACTCATCCTCTGCTCCCTGTCTGGGACAGGCAGCCAGGTGCTCCCTGCCTGGGAGAGCCAGCCAGGACCTGAGTGCCAAAATCTGTGGGTTAAGGACAGCCAGAGCCCAGCCAGGGTATTTGGAAGCAGTTCCCAGGTGGAAGCTGTGCTGTGAGGTGGAGCTGTGCTGCTCATCTTCCACAGCCTTGTTGTCTCCTACAGCAACAGGTGCATGTTGGCCAGCAGTTCCTGGAGAGCTGCTGGAGCCAAGCAGGCTCCAGGTTCCCCTTGGAATTCAAAAGCTGTGGCTTGGCCAGTGTTACTCCAGGCTACTGAGAGCAGTGGCTGTGTGATGGTTCAAAGCACACAGTGGCTGCAGAGAGCTTGTTTTGCTGCTCCAACAGTGTGCAGTTCTCAGTTTGGGGAAGATTTTCCCTGCTCCTGCAGTGGAATCTCCCTGCCAGTGCTTCTCAGCCATTCAGCCCTGTTAAAAAGCCTCCTGCCTGGCTGTTTTTGTACCTGTTCTAAGCTCCTTCAGAGGGTTTATTTCCTTTTTATCTGACTTTGGGAGGTAAATCTCACAGGGTAAGTGGCAGCTGTGCCTTCCCTGGAATGTCCCTGCACTTTGCTGTGGCCAGTTCCAAAGCTCCTGGTTATCTGGAGGCACAGAGGTTTTATTATTGTTATTTTTTAAAAGAGCCCTAATAGTCGAAAAGGTAAGAACTGGTAGTTTCTTTTAACAGTTTGTCCTGGTGCTGCCCAAGACAGTCTCAGCCTTGCAGAGCCTTTCCCACTGTCCAGCTCAGGATGGGGAACTGTTCCTGTCTTGCCCCAAGCTGTGTGAGCTCTCCTAAGGGAAAAATTAAGTCCCAGCAGCTCTGTCCTTCCCTCAGAGCCACACTGTTGTACTCCCACCAATCATAAAACCCTGCAGTGCCAGGCAGGATGGACCTGGTCCACTCCGGATACCCTGTGCTCCTGGTGCCTGGGATTTCTGTGGCTTGTTCCCAATGAAATGAGGCAACCAGACACTTCCAGTCACAGATACATTTATTCTTCTATGTCTGTACAGCTGGGAGCTCAGTGCATGCGTGGGGCAGCAGTGACAGAGACATCTCTTCTCCTGCCAGGAGGATAAATCCACTGCTGGTGCTGTATCAGGAGCCTACTTGGATGCTTACCTGTTTCCAGGCTGGGAGTGCCACCTGCACTGGAGTTAAGGGAAAGAAAGCCCACAAGAAGGAAGAGAAAAAACAGAGGAACAGCTTTGAGCTTTCACATCGGTCGTGGTGGGAGCAGCCCTCTCAGCCCTCAAAGCTTTGGCTTTGGGGTGCAGTGCTGCTGCCTCCTTGCAGGCTGCCAGCTGTTCCAAAAGTAATCCATGACAAATCCCTGCCCCACAGTGTCACATCCCCAAAATAAGTCTTTCCCAAAAAATTGCCAGTCTTCCCTGAGGAGGGGACGTGCAGTCCAGAGTCAGAAATTCCTGGGCTGGAGAGTGGAAAGTTGCCCGTGGGACAGCAGACAGTGCTCTCACCTGATCACAGAGCCTGTGAGCTGTGCTCCAGGGGATTCCTTGGCAAGGACAGGGATGGTCTGTGGTGGGTGAGGTGGGGACAACAAAAGAGGGCACACACAACAGGCACGCTCCAGTATCCTTCCTCCCACTGGAATCAGAGGAACTGGCAGCAGCAGTGAGTAACTGGGATGTGATGGACCAGGAATACCTTCAAATGGCATAATCCCTCGGGTTCTGTTTCCTGAGGGTCTGCAGCACATCCTCGAGGAGAGACAGCCCCAAATCCACTTTGAAGGACAGGAAAGGGTCAGCCAGGTCGGGAAGAGTAGTGCTGTTTGGGAGACCTGCCTCCGAGGTGCCGTGCTCTGTAGCCTGGTCCTTGTGCGTTGGAGAGGCTTTGTGGTATGGAGCAGAATCAGAAAAGGAGAGGTCGGAGTGGGAATCCGTGTGATCGATGATGTTGGGGCAGCTGGAACTGTCCAGGTACAGCCGGGGAGGCTTGGGAGGGGCTTGTGCCTTGGCCAAGTTCTGCTCGCTCTGGCAGGACAGGTACTCAGACTTGTCCCTTAAGCATTCCCTCTTCTGGCCGTCCGTGTCCAGAGTGTGGCTGTTCTGGTTCAGGATGATGACTTGGTTGCCCAGCTTTTTGTGCCTCCTGAGGGAGAAACGTCGGAAGAAGGTGGTGGACTTGATGGAGCCCCTGCGCCAAGTATCCATGCTGAGGGAAGGCAGCGAGGAGCAGGAACGCTGACTCCTCACAGACGGGATCAGCAGAGAGCCACGCAACAGGAACAACCTCTTCCTGCCCCGTTCCCGGAGCTGCAAGGAAAACAGAGAGCTGGTAGTGCAGGAAATGCAAACTCCACGCTGTGGCAAGGAGCACTTGGCTTGTCTTGGATGTCAAGGAGTCTCCCCCTGGAGTGGAGAGGAGCGGGGTGTGCGAGCTCGTTAAACGTGTGCTGCGGCTCCGGGCTGGTGGGGAACAGCAGAGGCACAGTCACCATGAGAACAGATCTAATCTGGCATCTAGAACAGAAGGGCACTCGGGTGCCATGGTAACCGAGCACCTTCTGCGGAGGGGCACCGCCGGAAAAGCACCGTGGGTGGCTGGGAACGAGACGGTGACTCAGTCCCACCAAAGGAGCCCAGGGAATACGGGAGAAGGGGGATGTAAAAAGCGACAACGCGGGAGACAACGATGGGAGAGCGGAGTGCAAAGGAGACTTACGCCCTGTTGGAGCAGCCCGGAGTCCGGGAGAGAAGCTGCTGGAGCACTCGGAGAACTGGGCCTGCCACGTTCACTAGGATGAAGCATCAAGTCCAGGGAGAGCTGAGCCAGGAGTCCAGGAATTCAGCCAGGCTGGACCCAGAATGCCAAAACTCCGCAGCGCTGCTGCCGCCGTCCCTTCATGTGCCACCCGTCGCTGCTTCAGCGGCTCTCTGCGTGGATGTGTTTGTTTTGAGCCAAGCCCTTGCTGAGTCAGCCACGTCAGAAACTGGGTTTTACTCGATTGGTAATTGCCAGGATTGCAGGAAGTAGGTGTGTGGAGTGGCAGAGCCTCAGCCCACGCTCAGGCACCCAGGAGAACGTGCTGGGAGCCCACCTGGATCAGGCTGTTCTTCCTCCTGCCACACTGAGGGCCCCTCGTGTCAGCTGAGCTCCCAAACCAGGCTGCAAATAATTTCCTGGCTGTTTTAAATTTCAATCCCAGCGTGAGGTGGGGCTTCAGGTTTGTGTAGGTGATTCATCTGCATGAGTCTCAGGCAGCTTCTTCCATCCAGCCCAGCAAATTCCTGGGGTTGGTGGTTGGGACTTGGAAGGATCCTGGCTGAGGGCTGATACCATCGGTGCTTTCTCAGACACGGCTGCTGCCAGTACCCAAAGGTCATTTTGCTCAGGTGGCTCCTAAGACACCAATTAGACTCTTTAATTTCCCTCTTGATGTTCCTTATCTGTTGTGGGCTTTCATTGTGTCCTAGAAGCCGGAGGAGCCGCTTTGCTGGCAGGGATAAGGAATTACGCTCACTCATGTTTCCATGCAGAGCTTATTCAGGCATTCTATTGCCTTTGTATCCCTTCTGCTTCCTAAGAAATCCTTCAATATCTGGAGAAGCTGTGGCTGCCCCATCCTTGGAAGTGTTGCAAACCAGGTTGGAGCAGCCTGGGCAAGTGGAAAGTGTCCCTGCCCATGGCACGAGGTTGGAACCAGATGATGTTTAAGATTCCTTCCCACCCTAAACCATTCTGGGATTCCATGATTCTCTGCGATCACCACTTAACCCGCTTCCTAGAAAAATGAATATGAAGGGGTTTTTTTCCCATTCACCTGCTGTAAAGACACTCTTATTTCCACCTGAACTGTCAAGGAACGAGCTGGATGTTTCCAAGCCTTGCAGTGCTTTCATACATCCAAAATAGCACGGCCACCTACTAGTGTAGAATGGCTTTGGAAGCAGCGCCAAAGCACTGGAGCAGCTGTCATCTGCTGCCCACGTTCATTAGGCAGAGTCTGCAATCAACTGCCTTGACGTGACAGTTGCTGCCACACACAGCAGGGAGGCTCTGGGAGCTTTGGAAAACTCTTCCATTCCTGTGGCAGGTTTGGGAACATCCCTGGTGGTTTTCTTTCTGCAGCCACTTAGAATCACGGAATTGTTTGTGGTGGAAAAGACTTCTAAGGTATTTGATGGCAGCTGTTAGAATCCTGGAATGATTTGGCTGGGAAGGGTCCTTAAAGCCCATTCAGTTCTACCCCAGGAGAGGGATACCTTCCACTATGCCAGGTTGCTCCAAGCCCCATTCAGCGTGGCCTGGAACACTTCCAGGGATGGGGCAGTCACAGCTTCTCCAGGGAACCTGTGCCAGGGCCTCTGCACCATGAGACAGTTGGAAGTTAGCAATGACTCATCCACAGAGGTTTCATTTTTTTATGGCATTAGCCTTTATAGCAGGTGAAGTGTACGCTGGACTTCGGGTACCAACGTTGGAGGTGCAGGGTTTGGATCTTGTCATCCACAATAATGTCCCATCCAGCCTCATGGAATGCTGGTTCCACGTCTGTCCCGCTTTCCTTATCAACCACACTTACTGCTGGTTGTTTTTAATAATAATTTTCATAACAATTCCTGGTTATTTCCTGTAGCCAGGCAGCTTTCACCCACCTCACCCAATTTCTGTGGGATCAAACCACTTCTTGCTGGGAACACTGGTGTTGTGAGGGGGATTTGGGGAAGGTCTGGGAATCTGGTGCAGGTCTGATGCTGTCTCTAATGGGCTGTGTGTGTTTCCTGCTCCTTCCCAGGCATCAGTGGTGTCAGAGCGGGACTACGAGAGCCTGGTGATGATGAGGATGCGCCAGGCAGCCGAGAGGCAGCAGCTCATCCAGCAGCTCCAACAGGAAGATGAGGAGGAGAAGTCCCACACTTAGCACGAGAGGATGGATTCTCCTCACCCCTCCGTCCCCCCTGCCAGAGCTGTTTATTTAAGTCAATAAACCTCCTTTTTTTAAAAGGTGTTGTGGGAATAGAAACTCCCAGCAACTACAGCCCTTACCCTTTCCAGGTTTGGGGAAGGAATAGCTGCCTGAGGTTCACAGAGTGCAGGTGTGACCCTGTCGATATGTGTGCCCAGAGCAGCTGCCCCATCCCATGGGACAAGGCAAGGTGTGAGAGGTGCCATGAGAATACCAAACCTTGGAGCTTTTAAATCCTGAAAGCTCGTTCAGGAGCCGTGCATCCAGAGGGATTTGGCAACAGCTTTAAACAACCCACAGAAAGACATTGGTTTCTTTGGAGCAATGTTTTATTGATGTTACCCCACAGCAGTCTCAAAAATTCCAGCAGTGTTGGGATTAGAGCCTGCACCTGGAAGAATCACACAACTCCTCTGTGTTATTTTGGAAATCCTGTGCTAGGTAGGCTTGGATGGCAGTCTGGGATCTGGAAGTTTGGTGGTGCTGCTGAGGGAGCACTGGGAGTGGCTTTAGTGGTTCCCCCTTGGATTTCAGGAATGAGATGGGATGGTGTCCATGCTTGGTGTCCCTCCCTAACCCCCTGGCCCAGGAGAAGGCACAGAGCTCTCCAGGTTAGCCTGAGGAAGAGGCAAACAGGGCTGCTGTTGCTGAGCTTCCTCCAGGGTATGCTGAATACATGATTGAAATGTAAAAAGCTGGAATTTGCCAGACTGCCATCCTGCTGAAGGCAGAGCTGGAGCCATCTGTTCCCTCTGCCTGATTCTGGGCATACCTCTCTCCCCCTGCTCTTGGGAAATGGCAAAATTCCACTGGGTCCAGCTCTGCCTTTGCCCCGTTCCTCTTCTGCCCGAGCGCCCCGAGTCTGGGACAGGAAGGAATTAAGGGGGAAAAATTTTACACCAGTCCTACAAGATGATCTCCAGCAAGATGCTGTCTGGGTGGAAGGCAGGATTCTCTCTGGCTATTCCCTGTGGAGGCACCAGACCAGGGTCTGGCCCACGCCGGTCATGCTGACCACGCGGTAGCCGAGGCTCTCCAGCTTGTCCAGGACCACGCGCGGAGCGTCGTTCACGTAGTACTCACAGCTGCACCCAGGAAAGATGGGAATAAGGTGAACTGGGGGAGGAAGAGATGGGAATTTCCTGGTGGAAGTGAGCCTGCCTCGCTCCTGATCCCTGTAAAACCAGCGGCCATACCTGGCACAGGCGTGTGTGACACAGGGCTTCGGTTAACCCCAGGGGAAGGCACAGCCCAAGGTGCCAAACCACGGGAATCCTGTCCAGGAGGGAAGGATCAGGTTGAGTGGGAATGTGGCTCAGGGGCTGGTGTCCAGAGCCACGTGCTGCTTGGTAACTGGAGCAGAGGGTTCACAGGTAAACAGTGAGCATGTTTTTAACATGGGAATTCATGGAGGAGGAGAGGAATGGTTCAGGTGCTTCTAAGGAATGAAATTCCAGTGTTCTGCCTATGTTAGAGCATAGAGATTGGTGGGTTTGAGAGACTCCTGGAATTTGGGGATTAGAACAAGGCTTTCAGCCAGGTGGGAAACCTTTGGAAAGCTGGTAGTCATCCATCCTGCATGGCAGTGGAGCCCAGGCTCCTCTGTTCCAGCAGTGCCTGGGAGCTGATATTGGGATCCTTGCCCAGCTCTGATTCCCTGTTGGTGTCTATGCTTGGAGCAGAAGCTGTCCCACATTCCTACCCACTGATCCCAGAAGTCAAGGGCTGTGGCATGCTCCCCAGTGAAGGGACCAGGCACAGGCTGGGCTGAATTGGGTGGGGACAGCCAAGCAGAGCTGAGCTGGCCTGTGGAACCTTTGGCACTGGATGTGCCAGCCTCTCCTTTGACACGACTTCTGGGATAAGGCCCAGAGCAGCTCAGCTGGAGCTGACTTGCAGTGCTGGATAAGCAGATAATGATGGACTGCAGGATCACTGGGGATCCTGTTTGGGCACCTGAACAAAGCCTCTCCTGCTTTTCCTAATAATGATTAAAAAAAGATCCAAAAGCCTTTCCAAAGCTGCTTCTGCTTGGATTTCACAGCCATACTGGGGCTGGGAGTGCTTTAAAGCACGAAATAACCCGAGATGTGAGAGATTTTCCAGTTTCTCAAGACAGACTGTACTTGGCTGTAATTACAGATGTGGTGTAAAGATAATGTGCATTATTATAAGTGTCTTTGAAGTCTGTTCTTTCTCCAGGAGGGTTGCCACATACCCTTCAGATTCGCAGTGGGAGCTGGTAAATATTGCTGCCATTATTCAGAGGAAGTAGCAGAAGCAGGGATTTGTTGAAACCTAAAAAACTGAGTAGTTGAGCTAAAAACTGGAGGGAAGAGTTCCCAGGGCTTTACCCCAGCTGTTTGTTGAGGGAAATGAGGATTGCAGGCTGCTAGGTATCGGATATGCTGCTGTCACCATGTACATCCAGTCAGGATGGAGGGGCTGGAATACCTGCAAAGCCTTTTCTTCCAGGTAAACCTCAGCCCTTGCCCCCCACCTGGCTGCCCCAAGGGCTCTGACCCCCAGCGAGAGGGCAGAGACCACATCACTGCTTCCCACACCTTGTGGGATTTAATAGGGGCTGCGTGTCTGTGCAAAGCTGCAGAACAGGATCCTGTGCTCCCTCATTACAGGGATTTCAGCTTCACCTCTACATCCCAATTTCCCAGAAGGTCTGTGTTGCTCAGGCTTTTCCTTCAGGCTCCTTACAAAGTCATGGCTAAAGTTTTGGGGCCCAAGGTGCTAGAGGAAGGGAGTTTGCAGCATCCATAGCCAGGCTCCGCTCATGAAGGAATTGGGGATGGAAAAATCCTGCTCAGCCACAGTGCAGATGCTGGAGCTCCCAGCCCTGGCTGCGATTCTGGAGGAGGCGGCTGGGCTCACCCCACTGGCACGTGGCTGTGCTCTCGGGGGTGCCAGCAGCCACATTCCAGCCAAGGGACTTTCCCCACTGCCTGTTGCTCAGGCACACACGGGGAGCTGTGCCGCAGGGATGTGCCGCAGGGACACAGCGGAGTTCCCAGCTGTGACACAGGCCATGCCAAGGAGCAGGTGAGGCAAGAGGAGCTCAAAATGCTCCGGGCCACAGGGAGGGGAGAAAGGTGGTGAATCCATCAGGGAGATCCCATAGGAAGCTGATATTCCTTCCCCAAAACAAGCAGAACGTGGTGCTTCTGTTCCTTACAGTGCTGCAGCTCCCCCAGCTGCTGGGGCAGGTACCACAGAGGCTTTCATGTGTCTTTGCCTTCCTTTTCCACCTGAATCCCAGAGATTCTTGCCCAAATCTCTCAGAATCCAGCTCCTTCTTGGAGCCTGTTGTGTTTCTCCCTGCTCTTTCTCCCATCCTGTTGCATAACTCCGGGCTCAGCACGGCGGGTGGCAGCACGACTCTGGTGCTGCTGCCAATCTCTGCTCACCCACGGGCTTGGGAACAGCAGCACAGAGATGGATCAGCCCGGCAAATCCCCCAGGAATTCAGCTGGGATCATGGGGAGGCTCTCATTGCTTATATTTTATCTCCTTACTATTCGAATTTCCCACCCCACTCAGATTTTTAACACTGCAGCAGCCGAGGATCCAGCCCTTGGTGTTGGCCAGGCTGGTGCTGAGTAGTAGGAGAGTTTCCCCAGCTCTATGGATGAAAACTTGAGAACATTTGGGATGAGATGTGCCTGCTTCATACCTCCTCCTCTTCCTTTTCCTCCTTCTCCTACTCCACACCACAGCACATGGGACACAGCAGAAATCAAGCTGTGGTCCTCTCTGTCAAGTTCTTTTGCATTTGGGGATCTGTTTTACTTTGACATTGTGTTTTGTTTTGTTTTTTTCCCCCCCCAGGAAAAAACAAGAAGTGGGATATCAAGTGAGAGGAAAAAAAGGAAAAAAAAAAGTGGGCCAAGCCATGAAGAAAATGCTAGTCACATCTCTGAGAGGCACTTGGCCAAATGTTGGGATCAAACTTTGCATGGGCAGAGGTGGGGACATGGAGAAGTGTCAAATATCCATGGCTTGGGAACACGCCAGTGGAGGGGTTGGAGTCAGAGGCAACACAATGGGAAGCAGCTCCAACTCTAGGGCTCAGCTGCTCATGGAAAACATTTGGGAGCTGTTGGGAATGGCTGGCTTGGGTGAAACCTTGAACTGCACTGGAGAGCAGGATAGGATGGACAGACAGACTGCAGCTGGGAGGGACAGGATGAACAGAACTGGGTTTGCATTCCAGATATCTCAGCATGAAGGGCAGGCAAAACAAGGCAGGGATGGCACTGAGAGGGAAAGGGAAGTCAGGTGCTAAAAGAGGGTCAGAGCAAGGGAAAATAAAGAATCAAGTGAAATATCAAGCAGCATTTCCTCATTAACAGGACACATGCGAGTCCCAGGATTAACTGCACAGCTGGAAGGTGCTGTGGGGAATTCCAGGAGTGAAAATATTCTGTGTTTCTTGGGAAAATAGGGAGAGGAGGACTTACAAGTTGTTCCCCAGCGTGCTCCTCTTTGTGGCCCCCAGGATACTCATCAGGTGGGGATCCGAGTGCTCATCACCCACCATGGTGGGCCCGACCTCCTGTGGGACAGGCACAGAGTGGTGAGTGACACGTGGTGACACTGCCACCCCTCTGTTCCCAGCACAGCTCCAGGGAGAGCCCCTAAGGAAGGGAATTGCCATCAGCCCATCCTGGGAGAGCCCTCAATCCCAGCCACTGCCAGCAAGCTGCAGTTGCTCACCCATGCAAGGCCAGGACAGGAAGTTTCCAGCCTCAGCTCGCTGCCAAGGTTCACACTGGAAATGTTTGCTTTGCCCGTTTGCCAAAGAGCAGAGTTTCCAAATTCTCTGGAGAGCAGACTGAGCCCTGCTGCTCCAGGTTGTTCCCTCCAGTGCCATAATCCATGTGCCCCTTCCTGTACCTCATCCATAATCACTCAGTCAATTTGTACAATCCCAAAAGCCACTGTCAGCAGATGTTTTGGTGCTGCAGCATCCCCACACATCCCCATTCCTAATACACTTCTGCTTCCTTTGGGACATCTCCAGTGGCAGCAGTAGCAGTGTCTATCACAACTCCTTCCCTTTGCTCATGTGGTGTTTTCACTGTCCCTGCTTCCTGCCCCAAACCGCACCAGCAGTTCCAGGTTTCGGGAGGGATGATTGTCGGGAAAAGGGAAACCCCAGATAAACACACAGCTCTGGGTTCCTACAGAGAGTCCTGCAGGATGTGGGTGCTGCCAGTCCCAGGGAGTAACGTTTGCTTTGTGGCGTTATCTGATAGTGACAGCCACCAATCCCACCAGTGCTCCTGGATGGTGATCCCAGCCTGAGATCCCAACCCGGCTCCTGCCTGCCCCAGCCATGCCCACTCCCTGGGCCGCATTTTGCACCCTGGAATGGCTGTTTGGGGACGAGGGAAAACCAACTGCATGGAGCCGTCCCTTTGGCGTTCGTGGGATCCCGCCGCAAGTTTCCCAAGTGAGTCGCTACGTGGGACAGGAGGGATTGGGGACAACAGAGCCGGGGTGGGAGCACGGAGCTGTGCCGGACACCCCACACCAGCCTGGCCGCGCTGGGGGTCCCCCAAGCGTGCATCACCCCCTAGAAAAGCAGCAGCAGCAGTGCCAGCCCATCCCGGGACCGCACCAGAGGCACCGGTGACGGTCTCACCGCTCGCCACGGTCGGTCCCTGCCCTTCTCCCGGAATTCCCCACCCCCGGGGGTCCCGCCGGGACTCACCAGGCGGATTTGGGTGCTAATGAGCAGGTACGGCATCTCCGCTCCGCCGCTCCCGCCGCCGCTCCCGGGGAACCGTGCCCGGGGCCGCCCCCGGTCCCGCCCGCCACCACCGCCCGCGGGCAGTGCGGGGGAAAAGGCTCCCAAAAAGGGGCCGGGGGTTCCCGCCGGGGCTGGGGAGCGGGAGGCACCCGGGGGACTCCGACGGATCCTTCGGGATGTTGGCGCTGCCGTCCCAAGAAGGGATGGGCAGGAAGTGAAGGGCTGGAAGACGATGGAGCAGGAGGGGACAGGGAACAGGAGAGGATGGACTAGGAGAAGCAGGACAGGAGGTGATGAGCAGGGAAAGGATGGAGCAAGAGATGAGATGCAGGGACGTGGCGGGCAGGGAGATGTAGGACAGGAGATGAGGAGCAGGGAGGCAATGAACAAGGAGATGATGGATAAGGGAGATGAAGAAAACGGAAATTAATAACAGGGAGATAAAGGACCAGGAAATAACAGCAGGGAGATGAGGACTGGGAGATGATGGAGCAGGAGCCAGGCAGGAGAGAAGCCGTTGGTCCTGCAGAATGTCCCCACTCCCACCCCACAGTCTGACCAAACATTCCCCTGAAGCAGAACGTTCAGCATTACCAACATTTTTTGGGAAAATCTGTTTTTCTACTGGCTGTTATTATCTGGGAACATAGGAGGTTTAAATCCCTTCAAATTTTGAGAAGTCCCATTTCAAGGGACTGGGATAGGCAGAGGTGCTGTATATATCCATTTTTATAATGTGTTATTTTTATTATAATTGTTATTGTTATTGGCATTGTCATTGGCCTCTTGGTTGGGTTTGGTGAGATACAAGAAACCCCAGAGACTGATGGTCTCCTCTTCCTAAAGCACGTCCCACAAATCCCAATATATCCATTTGGAGTTCTCTGTGGGATACTTCCCCCCATGGGTTAAACATCAGCTTGTTTTGATCGTTCCCATCCTCAGCAGAGCCTCTTCTCCAAGTCCTGGAACAGCTGGAATGTTTGCTCATTGCTCTCCTGTCCCAGTGCAAACCTGTTGCCCAATGAACCAAGGGCACATTTCACCCAGCTGGGTTGGATTTTGACAGAATTCCCATAATCCATGACCCCTTTGGACCTCTGTGTGGTCTTGGTTACACAGGGTATAACATGGATATGAAATCCAGACCTTTCCAGAAATTAAAGGAAAACTAGCCAGGGTTCAGGCAGCCTGCCCAGCTCTGCGTCTGACTCTTACATGGCTCTTTCCTGATGAAAAAAGATAGTAAGGAGAAAAGAGGAAAATGAGAGCAGAGCTATATGTAACATTTTAATATTGAATTTCTTGAGGAGATACCGAAATCTGGGAGGCAGCTGGAGCACTGATGGATCTCATCCATCATCCCAAAGCAGCTTATCACCCTCTGGCTCCGAGCTGGCTCCTCCCAGCTCTCCTTGGACTGGGCTGGCTCGGAATTGCTCTCAATAATTCAGATAAAGGGAAGCACAAAGTTCTGCTTGGGTTTGGCTCTGCCCAAATCCTGCTGTCACTCAAACCCCCAGGAGCGGGGAGCGCACAAAGGGCTTGGTGTTCCCTCTCCTCACTGCCACCTTTTCCTAAGGAATCCTTTGGCTCTTCCAGAAAAGGGATTCTGCGATAAAGATCTTCCCGGGGACGATCTTGGAGGGATCCCACCAAGAAAGTAACCACCCACCACATTTCCTGTTAGAAGGGAGCATTCCAACCTCAAATGCTTGGGATGATTGTTCGGCCATTCCTGCATCCTTCGCCTCTTCCGCCTGAAATCCATTATCTCACCCCAAAACCCCACAATCCCACAAACCCCTATCCCAGCTCCCTCACTACAACAAGCCTGTCCCACTCAGCTCCCTTGGGCATCCCAAATCCCCGTTTTTTGGGAGGCACGACACAGAGCGCTGGGCTGTGCGGTGACACCCTGTCCCCTCCGCAAGGTGCTGTCACCACGACGGGACAGGCGCCGAGGTGACAGCAGGTGCGGAGCCGGCGGCCTTGCAGGGCTTTTTCCCGGGACATTCGGCGGACCCAGCGCCTGGGGGAGGCGGTGACACCCGCGGAGGGTGACACAGCTCCAGGGCAGCTCCGCGTCCCCGTCCATGCCGGCCGTCGCCACACGCTGGGGGCGTGGCCTCGCCGCCCAGCGCGCCGATGACGTCACGCGCTCAGACCGCCACCCTTCGCTCTCCCCCCCACGTCGCCTCCGGATGACGTCATCACACCGCGCCGCGGGCTGTGCCGCGCGCCCGGAGCGGCCATGGCGGTGCCGGTGGCGGAGCCGGCCCGGGCCGGGCCCCGGCTGGGAGTGGCCCTGGGGCTGGCGGCGGGCGCCGGCCTCTGCCTCGGGGTGATCTGGGCCATACGCCGCCGCTCCAAGGAGGCGGCGGGGCCACCGCGCCGCGGTACGAGCGGGATCGGGCGGCGGGGAGGCGGGTCGGCATGAGGGGGATGGAGCTGGAATGGGAAGGAATGTGGCTGGAATAGAGGGAGTTGGAATAGAGGGAGTGGGGCTGGAATGTGGGAAAATGCGATAGGGAGGCGTGGAGCAGGAATGGGTGAAATGGAATGGAGTTGGAGTAGAGATGAATGGAGTTAGAATAGTAGGGAATAGGAATAGGAAACGCGATTAGAGGAGGAAGATTGGGGTTGGAACGGGGTTTGTAATGCGGGAAATGGGGTTGGAGAAGGAAGTATGGGGGAAATGGGCTGGGGTAGGGGAGAATAGTGATTGAGTATGGAATGGGACGGAATGGGAAGGTGAGGCTGGGATAGCGGAGAGTGGGGCCAGGTTAGGGGAAAGTGAGGTTGGAGTGTTGGGCTTTTAGAAATACTGATTCAGAGCCCTGAACTTGCTGAGTTTCATCCACGTCTGTGCAAAACTTCAGGAACAAAAAGTGAAACTGCATTTTTCACAGTGGTCATAGAGTAATGGAATCCTGTAATGATTTGGGTGGGAAGGGACTTTAAAACTCATCCAGTCCTACCCCCTGCCTTGGACAAGAACACCTTCCACTATCCCAGGTTGCTCCAAGCTCCATCCAGCGTGGCCTTGGACACTTCCAGGGATTGGGTAGCCACAGCTGCTCTGGGCAACCCCACCCTCACAGGGAAAGATTCCTTCCCAATATCCCATCTAAATCTCCCCTTTTATAGTTTGGAGTTATTCCCCTCTGTCGTGTCACTCCTGGCCCTTGTAAAGAGTCTCTTGCCACTTTTCCCTCAGGCTCCTTCAGGCACTGGAAGGGGCAGTGGGGTTACCCAAGAGCCTTCCCTTTTCCAGGCTGAGCAATCCCAATTCTCCCAACCTTTCTCTGCAGCAGAGCTGCTCCATCCTTCTGATCACCTTGGTGTCCCTATGAAATCAAGCTTTCTATCCCCTGCCAGCAGAACTCTGGCTAGATTTCCCTCTCCCCCGGAATCCTTTCCCTCTTGAATCTAACAGCTCTGTTGTGCTCTGGTGCAGCCCAGACCGTGCCCAGACCACTGCTCCCAGCGCCTGTGGGCCGTGCAGCCATGCCCACCCCCCTGGTGAGGCAGAACGAGCAGGTGGAGCTGCTGGAGCGCCTGGACTTTGTGCTGAGGAACGTGGTGGAGCTGAAGAAGGAGGTGGAGGAGCTGAGGAACAGCCTCCAGCACCTGGCGGTGGAGATCGTGGGGGAAGTCAGGTACTGCCCTTCTCTCCTGGCCTTGGAGTGTGGGATTCCCAGGATCTGGGAATGCCTGGGCTGGGAGGGACCTCAAAGCCCACCCGTCCATGGGCAGGGACACGTTCTACTATCCCAGGTTGCTCTAGCTTGCCCTGGAACACTTCCAGGGGATGGGGCAGCCACAGCTTCTCTGGGGAATCCATTCCAATGCCACACTAGAAAGATTAGTTCCCTATATCCAATCTAAATTTCTCCTCTTTCAGTCTGAACCTGTTCTATCACTCCAGTTCCTGGTGCAGAGGCTGCATGAACATCATACCTATGGATTCTGTATGGAGTGTCCATGGGTTGTCCGTGGAGGAGGATTTACTTTACCTGTAGAACATATTTGCCCCTTCTGAGTCTGGATAAGCAGGATAATCCACCTTGTGAATTCTTTGGATATAAAGGGTGTTGGGTGGAATCTGCTGGAGAGGAGAAGGGGAATAGCAGATATTCCACTACCAAATATTTATTTCTCTTCCTTTTCCTTTCTCTCCAGGAACCACCTGGAGGAAACCCAGCGTGTGACTCGCCGGAGGAAGCTCCCCTCCTTCAGGGAGAGAAGTGACTCCACAGGCTCCAGCTCCATTTATTTCACAGCCAGCTCAGGGAACACCAACACAGATGATGGAGAGAGTGAAGGCGGGTAAGCACAGCACTGGGGTGGATGTTTCAGGGGATTTGGTGCCACATCTGGGTAGTTTAGAACCTAAAGAAGGGAATTTTCTTCCCTTACAGCCTGTTCTAATTTGCTTTTATTACAGTAAGTGTGTTACTGCCAGGGCCAGACTGAGAGATCTGAAATGATCCTGACTTCTACAGAGAGAAAAAAAAATTGAGGGGTTTTAAATAAATAATTTGATTAAGGAACCTTGCAGAAGGAGGGGAAGTAGAGTCCAGCCTAGCAATGGAGTGAGAGAGTTCAGAAATCAAATTTCCAGGCAATATACATTATGTTAAAATTATCAAATCAGTGAATATCCTGGGGTGGAAGGGATCCAAGTCCAACTCCTGCCCCTGCACACAACTGAAAAGTTATGTGTGGTGTAAGAACATCATTAAAAATGCCATATAGCTGCAGGTTTATTCTTGTTAGGTAACAAGTTCCCCTGCACCTCTAAGTGCTGATTTTCTGAGGAAATGCTGCCCTTTGTGCCTGAATCTGACCACTTTTGTAGCTTTTGGGATATGGAAGTGTGTCCCAAAACAGGTGGTGCTGCTGGATGCATTTTCCCAGAGCAGCTGGGGTGAAATGTCATTTAAAGAGGGATTTTAGAGCAGTGGGAGCATTTCAGGGGGAATTTGGGCAGCCATATGACCCTTGGGCTGGTGCTAGCTGGCATTTCAGCAGGGATTTGTCCTCGCAGGACAAAGAACAGGGATCTGTGACTGCCCTAAACTCGTGTTTATCTCTAATAACTGGAGCTGGTGAGACAGCACGGAGCTGCTGGGATCTCACTGGGGTTGTGGAGCTTCATTCAGCTCAAGTGGGTGTTGGAGTGAGAGGGAAATTAGGGAAGGAGTGATTCACGGTGGTGTAATAGGTAACGAGGCTGCAGAACAGATTTTGGAGCTGTGAGGCTGGTTCTGAAGGCAGGACCTGGGTATTTGGGTAACAGCAGATGCACTGAGGGCACAGTGGTTTGTGTAAAACTGCTGGAAAAGGGAGGTTTGTCCACATATCCCAGCCCTGGCTGTCCTCAGATCACAGAAAACTGTGAGTTGTGACAGAGGCCAGGAATTCAGAATTGCAGAAAAGGCACCTGCTGAGGGGACAGGGGTGTATTTTACTGCAAAACCTCATTAATTTATTGAGAATCCAGTGTGGCTGGTGGAGTCCTTACATTTTAATTAACATCTGTAGTTAGCTGTAATGGCCAGTGTGGGGATTGGTGGATTAGCAGCTCTCATCTGACTTAAAACTGGGATCTCAGGTAATGCCTCACTCTGGTCCTACACAGAGAGGTATAAAAATATGAGTCAGGTCAGGAGCAGCTGCCTGTAGTGTGCAGTGTTGTCTGGTAGGGATGTAAATGGGCTTGAAAAGTAACATTTTCAGGGTAGGAAATGTGAATTTTGGAAAAAAATGTTGAAGCTTTGGAGCTGGCATGAAGAATGTTCCTGTTGCTAACAGATGGATTTCAGCCAGGTGTTCTTTGCTGACCGCTGAATTTCAGTGAAATTCAGAACAAACAACCTCCATTTCAGCTTTATTTTGCAAACCACGAGGGCATGGGCAGCTTCTCCAATTTCAGACACAATTCCTAAAAATCTCCCAAGAGTTTTCAGGGGGTTGTGCTGTTTAATTTCCCTGTGTGGCTTTGGGGTTTGGGCTTCTTCACCTCCTCTTTCCATGGGCTCTCTTTTTCTTCAGGATCACCATATTAAAACATTCCAGAGCTTTCCATCACTGTAAACTCAGGAAAACAGGCTGATGTCACCTAAATCCCTTAATCTCCCTGAAAACTTCGGGTTTCCTTATCTTTTTGAACTGGCAGAATCTCGTAGGGGCTGTCTAACAGAAAACACAGTTGTTTTATGAGCTGAAGGACTGAAATCTTGGCAGCTGCCAGTAAAATGTTGGGGGTTAGGATGGGGAAATCAGGGAATTTGAGGAGTCTGTGTTTAATTACTGGAAATGAGGTGATAATGTCATTAAAAAATGTAAGTAAATGAGGGATTTAATGTGAGACAGAGATGTGCCAATGTCACCTACCCTTGTGTTGGTGTGTTATCCACTAATTCAGTGTCATCTCCAGCAAGGCATCCTTGCTTTCCCACCTTTGCAGTGTGAGGCTCATGCTTTATTTCTTGCCTGAAAATATTTCAGGACAACATGGTGGAGTTTTGAGTGTCTGTGTGAGGGTTGGAGGCTGTGATGAGGGAGCAGAGAGGGAAATTCTTGAGAATTAGGGATGGCTCTCAGGAAGCTTTGATAGCCAAACATGTCTTGTTATCTGTGTGTAGGCAAAGCCCTGTCACTGCCCCCTTCAGATAGGGGCTGTGGTCACATATCTGTGTCCCCAGACAAAGGCAGGGCCACAGGGCTGTCCCTGGGAGGGGCAACCAGACCAGGACAGAGGGAAGCACAGCTGGAAGTACCCAGTGCCCCCAGGGAACTCAGTTCCAGCAGAACTGGTGAAGTTCTCTTGGGCAGTTACTGACTTAAATCAACAAAATCCACATGTTCAAGTTCACATTTTGAAATGGCTGGCTGATTTGTGCCTATTCTGTAGTTAAGAGCTTGCAGGTAAAAGTGAGAGCCACAGATAATTTTGTTTAAAAAGGAATGAGCTCTGTGAGTAGACTCCCTCCTGCTGTGGTACCACTGTGTAACATTGGTTTAAGTTTCAGATTCTCAATTCCTAGCTTGGCTGCTGGGGGAGCTTAAATTTTCACCATTTCCAGGAGCTTTGATCTGAGATTTACAGGATCACTGAGGTTGGGAGAGACCTCCAAAGTCATGGAGTCCCACCAGCACCTCCATAATCCCTCATGTCCTGGTTTGGTTGACTACTTCAGCTGCTGATCATTCCCTGTTTTTTTGCCTGTGTGGTGAACCCTTGCTGGAATCCTTGCTCATGGCACATAGTCCTGGTGGCTTTCCTGCTGTGCTGCAGCTTTCCAGGTGGCAGTGGGAACAGGCTGTGAATTTAATATTCAGGGTGACGGAGGTATGAGGCGTTGCCAGGCTGTTGTGCCTGAAATTCCCTGGAACGGGCTAAAACCCTCAGGTTATATTTTGCACTGGGATTATTGAAGTTCTCTTTTATCACCTGTGTGTTTAACTGCATTGTCCTGGTTCTGGTTTTAGCTGTTCAATTCTTTTATCCTGAAGTTAGAAGGGCTGAGAAGGAGGAGCTAACGGGTGGGTAAGGGAGGTGGGGACAGTTAGAATCCTGGAATGGTTTGGGTGGGAAGAGACCTTAAAGCTCATCCTTAAAGCCCATCCCTGGGCAAGGACACCTTCCATGGACCAGGTTCCTCAAAACTGACTTGGGATTTAACTTTAACCTTCATCCTTCAGCTTTCTGAGGGTGATACAAGAAATGAGGCACTTGGGTTGTACTGTTTTTTTGGGATAAGCCAAGATACTCTTCCTCTCCTGGGGAACAGGTCCTCAAACTGCTTTGGTGATGTTTTTTTCCCCCAAAGATACACTACAGCCAACGCCGAGTCCGACTATGACCGGGAGTCGGAGCGGGAGAGCGAGGACGAAGTGAGCTGTGAAACAGTGAGGACTGTGCGCAGGGATTCCCTGGATCTGGTTCCCGAGGATGAAAACTCTCTGGTCATGGATTCCTTGCTGGAGGAGGGGCTGGAGCAGCTCCTGGAGCAGGCTGACCGCCTGCACAACGGGAATGAGCAGGACAGAAGAGAAGGGTTCCAGCTGCTCCTCAACAACAAGCTGGCGGTATAGGTGCCTTGTTGTATTTTCCAGCACCAGGGGAGGGTCAGCTTGGATGTCAGGAGGGATTTCTTCACTCAAAGTCCAGCCTGGAACTGATCCCCCATCTTGTGACCCAGCCCACAGCACTGAGTGCCACATCCAGTCATTCCTTGGACACCTCCGGAGATGGGGACTCCACCCCTTTCCATTGCCTGACCAACCTTTCCAGGAAGAAGTTCCTCCTGGTGTCCAACCTGAATCTGCCCTGGCACAACTTGAGGCCATTTCCTCTTGCCTACCCCTTACTCCCTGGGAGTAAAGTCCAGTTCCTCCTGGCTGCCCCTTCTTGTCAGGGAATTGTGGAGAGGGAAGAGGTCCCCCCGAGCCTCCTTTTGTCCGTCCAGCTCCATTCCATTCCCTCACTGCCTTTCCTGACTTGAGAAGCCCAGAGCTGGGCACAGCCCTGGAGGTGCAGTTCCCAGCAGAGAGGGACAATCCCTGCCCTGCTCCTGTGACCACACTGAGTTCTAAACTTATCCACTGTTGTTCCACTTCAGTTCCTTTGGAGCCTGGGGCATTTTAAAGCTTAGAAAAATCCCTGCATGACTTTAGCCTTGAGTGCCCTGCTCAGCCTTTGTGGCCGACTCCCTTTCGGGCCCTGAGGTGGGGTGTGGGATCTTTGTGTTGCCTGCAGTACTCGGGACAGCGGGAGTTCCTGTGGCGCCTGGCGCGGGCGCACTGTGACATGTGGGAGCTGACGGAGGACGCGGACGAGAGGAGATCCTACGCCATGGGGGGTAAGGAATTGCCTGCTGGCCCAAAGGAAGGCTGGCACTGAGCTGCACAACCCCTCATTATTAGTTTTGAGCTTCATTTTTCCTCTTCAGTCAGAGTTGAAAGCATGACAGACAGTTTTGTGTTCAGACTTGGTTGGTTGTTCTTATCTGTAATACAGATTAGTTCTTATGTACAGCACTCTAGCTAGCAAGCTAAAAGGGAAAAAATTGAGCACTGTGTTGCTTGTTACAAGATCTTTTAAGGCCTAATTGTCCAGTTAAAAACTAACAGCTAAATTATTTTTACTTTTGACCCAATGACCACCTGTGATCCACAGTGCAGCATTTTCTATCCAATTAAAAAATACTACCTATATGCAAGAGGAACAACAAGAAGCAATAAAAACCAATGCCCCAAAACCTCCATCTTGTCCCATACCTATTACTGTATTCTAAAACCCCAGATTCCAAACCCTTCACCATGTGATATTGCACACTTCTAGTTAAACTACACACTAGTGACTCCAACTCCCTCACTAAAATTTGGGAGCCTTCTCCAAGGCCTCAAGTCAAAAGCAGTGCTCTTTTGGGAGTCAGTGCCTGACAGCACAGAAAATTCAGAACTCCCAGGCTTTGGCATTCCAACACTCCACCTGCCAGCAGATTTTATTTATTGGTTTTCCCTAGAATCTGTTTTTTAGGGGAGTGGGAAGCAGCACTTGAAACAAATTTTTTCTGTTTAAAAATTGAGCTTTCTGAAAGAGTCTAAATAGACTGAGACCTACTTAGACCTGGGAAAGCAGTTTCTCAAACCTGTCATCCAATTCTCTGTGATACTAAAGTGAATCAATATAAAATAAACAAGCTTTGGCTGTAGCACACTGGATTTTCTCTGTTGCCAGCATGTGCAGATATAAAAACAATATCCTGTTTTTAAATTTGCTTAAGGGATTCACTTTAATTTCATTCCCTCGTTCTTCTTTACCACCTCAAAGGTGTTTACAAGGTTTCAGGTGAGTCAGAATAGAACAAAAACCATCTTTATTACAGTTAAGATGTGCAACAAAAGATACTAATCTAAATAATTTCTGTCTTGCTTTTTATGCACTTAACTAAATAGAGTTAGTTAATACTGTAAGTGATATAATTACTCTTTTTATAATATATAATATAATTAATAACTTAATATATCTAATTATATGTAATTACTCCATTGGGAATCAGTGGAGCCATTTAAACATGGAATTCTAAGTTTAATATTGTCCTTTTAGCCATCAATAGGTGCTTAGTTTTCAGCTTTTTGAACCTGCCAGAGGATAAAATTATGTATGTGATGTTTTCAAGCCAAACGCTTTATCAAATTAACAAATATGTGACTTATATGCCATTCTCTTACTCTGACAGCCTCAGAGAAAGAAATTAGGAGAGAAAGCAACAACATTTCTTACCTCTGGCTACTTTTTGTTTTCCAGGGAAGGAAGAGCTGGAACTTGCCTTGGAGAGATGGGATCAGTCTGCTGAGTGCCACCAGTGGTAGGTGATATTTAGTTCTTGCTTTTAAGAAGTGTAGGAAAAGGACCTGGAGGTTTTTCTGAGCTAAGACTGTAGTTAAAAAAATAATAAATACAAACCCCCCCACAAACTTAGTTGCTGTTATTTGCACTGGTGGTGTTTTTCCATAAAAAGCCATTTTTAACACTGCTTGGTGTAGGGAATAACTTGACAGACAGTAGATTTGGTTGTGATGGTAGGAATAAATTTGGGGTATTTCACATCAGTTTAATTATGAATTTTTCTCTGAAGAGTTCTGCAAGAAAAGCTCCCAAGTAGAGCTGCTTTTGAGGCGAGAGGGCATGTGTTTGACTCCATCCGCCGAGCCTGGGGGTGTGGGCTTGGTGCTGTGCCAGATTCTATATTTTCCACTCTAGTTCTGGAGGAAGGAGATCCATCACTCTTCCCAGACAGGCTTTTAGAGTCTCCTGGAGGTGTTTTCTGGCACTGCTGGCTCTGCTCTCATCACCCTGCAAGGCCCTTGGCTTGGAAATGAAGGGACAAAGCAGCATGTGGGTCTTTTTTATTTAAACAAAGGTATTTTATATATTTGTTCCCTGCTAAAAGAAGAGATGATCTGCAATTCAGCCAACCAGCATTTCTGCACAGGGTTTCAGGAAGGAGGCAGGAAGCGGGAAGGACCTTGCTCCCTTCAGCAGCCAGGATGAGCAGGCTGTTTTTCCAGCTCATGTGTGGAATTTGTACATGTCCTTTATAAAAATTGCTCCAAAAGAGAGTCTGTGGAGTGACACAGATATTTGTGGAGATAAGGGAATGTGCTTTTCTGTTACTCTGGTGAATTCCTCTGTGAATGGTGTTTGTCAGCAGTTGCTCTGAAGGACTGACAACACTTAAATTAGAATAAAAGGGTTTTTTTTCTCTTCTATGAAAATTATTGGGAAAAGAGGTTGCTAAATATCTTTACCAAACAAGATCTGTGCTGTTGCAATGAGTAAATTTGCTTGAAGGATTGTTTTGAGCTGATTAAATGCCTTTGTCATCTTAAACTGTATTTCATCTGTTGGTAATGAATTACTGCTCTCAGTTAAAGCTTTGATAGGAGGAAGGAGTTTGGGAGCAGGAAAATCTCCAGTAGATTACGATGCTGGGCTCTGTCTGCTGGCTTAACATCTTTGAATGAACGGGGTTTAGTTGCCAAGGTGAATCTTAAAATTTGTATTTTACAAATCCAGGTTCTACTCCAGTGTCCAAATGTTGTCAGTTTTGCCTTGGAATTCCAAGTTTGGGATAATTCTTGGCCCCTCAGACCCCTTTCCTAAGCAGGGGTAAGGCTCCTTCCTGCACAGCTACGTCTTGCTTCCAATTCTCTAGGGCAGCTGGAGAAAGGAAACAGCAGAGCAGCATGCGGGAGGCGTGGGATTTCTTGGGAATGAATATGTAACTCCCTTTATCAGCTCACAAATTACTATTTTCCACCATGAATAGAGCAGGGAATTATTCCCTTCCTTGCTCTGAAGTGGTCACAAGCTTGCTTAATTGCAGTCTTTCTTTATGCTAATTGAATTTACCCCAGGAGAAAAAACAGCAGAGGTTTTGAAGCTTTGTTGGGGTGAATTTGTTCCCTCATCTCTTGGGAAAAGTGATCAGAGAATGTTGTTCACATTTATTTAAATTGCAGTTTTGTGCTGTCATATTTCTCTCTAGTGAGTAATTCCCTTGCTGACGACCCTGATCTTTTGTTATCGTCTGTCATAGGGGAATAATTTATTATGTCTCATCACCCGTGTTGTCTTTCCAATATTCTTCTCTCTCTCCCTTACAGTTTGTCAGACAAAAGTGGGGGAATTCAGTGCAGGATGCAAGCTGTGGGAGTGGCATGGCTTTGTGCTGGTGTGATGGTCCTTTGCATTCTTTCTTCCACACACAGCAGTCAACATCGTCTTTCTCTTTCCCACTGCATCCAAAATGGCCACTTTAATAGAAATATTCCATTATTTTGCTGCCTCTTCACCCAGGCTGTGTGAAGCCTGATGGTGCAGGTCTCCTGGCCTTTTTTTCTCTGTGTGTGTGCATCAATTCACATTGATTTTCTGTTTTATCAGTTGCCTCTTCAAAGTGGATTCCTTCAGATGAAATTGTGCTTGTTTTTGATGCTTATTCATTGTCCTTTGTGCTCATTATTTCCTCCTGCTGCCCACATCATTCCCAGCGAGGAAGACAAGAGGTACTTTGCCTACAGTTATCATTGCAAGGAAGGCTTTCTCCCCTCAGTGCCTTGTTGTTCAGTCATTACTGACATTTTAAAGAAACAAAGGAAGAAAATAGCTGGGGAAGGGAAGAATTTCTGCAGGGGAATCAGTGCTGGCTACCGCTCCTTTTGGGGTTGGATGGCTGGAAGGATTTGGCAGCAGGATGAAAAGTGTTTTCTCAGGATTGACAGGAGAGCAGTAAGTGGGGCTGTGTCTGGCCTGGCTTTGGGATCTGCCCAAGCACATAGGAGAGGCTTTTCATGGCTTTGTTCTGGCAGTGGAGTGTGGGACAAAGCTCTGCTTGTAGTCATTGCTGTTGGAAGCTGGCCGGTGCCAAGGGAGACATCTCCATGTGGGATGGAGCTGGAATTTGGTCAGGACTGCACAGACAAGCCAGCCTTGTGCAGAGGGACTGATCAGTGCCCCTGCTGCCCCTGGGAAGTTCTCTTGGGAAGGTGGGAGTTGTGCTGGGCATTAAATGCATTTTAATGCCTTAAGAGTAGATCTGTGTATGGGAAGTGAGGGATTTACAGGGAATGATCGTAGAGCCTCTCTGCTCCTGACTTACAATTACCTTGTTCTTACCTTGGATTTAGACACTAGAGTTGTTCTCTGCTTTGATTGTCAAAGATCCCTGAGCAGGTAGAATTTTTTTTGTCCACTTAAACAGATTTCTCCTTGAGCTGATTTCAGCTCTTGAGTAGGACAGAGCAAGTTCCTGAGCCTGTTCTTGCTTTTAGGAGTGGATGGATGCGCATCAGTGGTTGCACAGACCTTTCAGAAAGGAACTGAGAAACAACTGTGGCCTTTTAGAATTCCCAGCTTATTCCCTGTGGTGTTTGCAGCACAACTGCAAGCACAGGCAACATAAAGGATTAGGAAAGGAGAGCAAGCCATGAATGTGCCTTGGCTTCCATTCCTCTTGCTAAAAGTAATACTGGAAATGCAACTAGAGGGAATTCACAGAAATCTGAGGATAATGGTGTAGGTGCTGTGTCAGGAGCTGTAGTTTGAGTTGGACATTTTGTCCTGGAAACGAAGCACTGCCTGCTGAAAGCCATCGTTGTGGAAGGAATAATAAGCTCCGGCCCCCTTGGAGTTACCCTGTGTGTTACGGAGAATTGGGATTGGGCTGGCTGAGTCTCCAAAATGTGCCCTTTCTTCTGGAGAGTCTGACAGTTTGGTGGAACATCTTGATCACCAGCCCTTTTCAGTTCCGTGGGTACATCTGGCTGTCCGTGGGCAGATCCTGGATTTTTGAAAAGTCACAGCATTCCGGATATGCCTGGGAGATGACTTTAATTTAACACCTGGCAGTGCTCCAGGATTTAACTCTTGGTGCATCACTGCCCAGATCTGGCCAAGTCTGAGCTGCATTCTGGATTTATGAGCTGAGCATTTTCTGTTCTGCTGGCAAATTAAAGAGGGAATTTGCTGTCAATGAGATATGGGGCAGGAGCAACTCTAGGGAATAGGTTTTAGGAGCTGGTTCAAAATGTAGTGGAGGGAAAATAACATGGAATTAGAGCTGTCTGAATGCATCCCCTTGACTTCAACTGGAAGGTGAATTCAGAAATGTGAACATCCAGAATACAGGAGCTGTCCCCTATGGATGTTTATGGGCTGTAAGGAAGGGGGAACATCAGCCTTCCCAACTTTTTCTTTCCATCTTGTCTCCCCTTGGAAGAGCCAAAGCTTTTTTTTTTCCCAACCTCTTCGGGATCAGCTGGTCATTAATTTCAGGTTGAGTCACTGGGAATTCTGCTGTCTCTCCCAAAGTACTAATTTTCCAAATCTTATTTTAATTTTTGGTTGTTACAGTCTAAATACCTGTCTGCTAATGCCCGTGTCCCCTTACTCAAGTGCAGGGGCTCGCATACCCAGTGCAGAGGAAGGTGAAAAACTGGGAATGTTCATAAAATATTGGGAAAACTGTCTTTGAGGTGGTTAAAAGAGCTAAGAGCTGTGTTTGGGCCAGCAGAGCACCCTGACTGTGGAGGGCAGGTGTTGCAGGCTCAGTATTCCATGGCGGAGTCCTGCTTCCAGGGAAGTCAGAGTGCAGAACCCAAAAAGTCCTTCAGAGTCCCAAGCCTGGGGATTTAAGCTGGAAGATCGGGCTCTCTCAGCTGGGGGTTCCTGCTTCCACAGAGTTTGTTTTCTAATAAATTGGGGAAATCCTGAGCTGAGATTCCTGTGGGAACTCAGCAGCTTAATGAGGAGTCTGGCTACTAATTAAGAGATATCCTAAGGAAAGCTCTGGATGGATCTGAGCAGTAATGCACAGGGCACACACTGGTTACACGGGATGAAAATCCCCATAATCATTATTTTTAATCTCTCCTGGTCCTGCTGCACCTCCACAGTGCCTCTGGTGATGCTCATCCCATCGAATGAGCTGGAATAAATGACTCCATCCTGCCAAGCTGAGCAAGCAGGGGAGAGAACAGCACAAAGCAGAGCCTAAAATTCTACAAGTGCAGAGTTGTGAGTGTGAAAACCCCCAGCAGTCCAGTAGCCCTGAACCTGGGATCAGCAAAGCTGGGCTGGGAAGAGTCATCTTTCCTGTGAATACAGTGAAAAAACAGATCAGGCGTCTCTTCCCATACACATTTTTTAGTTTATTTCATGGCACCAAAATAAGTCTGAAATTTAATTTACTGCTGCTTTATGGCTTTTTCATCAACATTTCACCAGGCTGTTAAAAAAACCCTGGAATTTATATTTGACATGAAACAACCACATGATTTATTGTCTAGAAATATTTTATTTCATGATCTTAGAAAATAAGCTTTTTATTGGCTTGTGTTTCTCCACCCCTGTCATGTTGTGGTTAGGGATGTTTAGTCCAGGCTGGTGTTTGTTGGGAAACAAACTGGAGAAGATCCTAAAAACACTTACTCCATCATCTGCACACAACAGAGTGGGGCAGTGGAGCCCCAGCAGCAGGAAAAGATTATTTTTTTTCAGTTGGCAGGAAAAGATTTTTGTCCTATAACTAACACTGATCTGGTAATCCTTGCCATGACCATGAAAAATAAGAATTTTAGGGCTGATCTGGAACTTTTCCACAAGAAAGTTAACAAATTAAAGGAAAATATTTAAGGCAAAATGCTGAATTGTTCAGGAAACTTTGTGCTGAAACTTACACAGTGGAAGTGGAGCAGTGAGGTGTTGAGGGGATTTGTGGGATTTTGTGACTCTGAAGAAAGTGTAATTGGAGATTTAAAGGTCTCCTGACAGATTCCTGCGCATCTGCTGTGGTTAATCATCCCAAAGGATGATTTGGGATATTGATGACAGTATCTGTGGTGGCACTGGGGTGTGGGTGTAGGAAAGGGGATTTTTATTTGCATCTTTCTGCTTTTCAACTTTATTTTTTACAAGAATGAATCTCACTACTTACTTCTGTCTGATCCGTCTGATATTTTTTGAGCCAAACTCGGAGAAGGGATGGAAATGTCCTCCACTCCCAGAGCTCTTGCCCAAGCAGGATAGGAGAGGCCAGACTTTCATCTGCCTGTGCTGTCCCACTTGAGAGCTCTCTGAGCTGTTGTTGTTTCTTGAGAAGTGATGCAGGGAGGGAGGTGAGATGGGAGAGGGCAGATCCACAGGGAATTAATCTTGAATTTCACGGCTCATGCTATAATTGCTTTTGCTGGACTGAGGCTCACAACTCACAGTCTCTTACTGGACAAAACTAAATGGCTTTGCCCCTTTAACACTGAGCATGTGTCATTCTGTTTCCCAGCTGCAGGATGTAGGTAGGTTTTCCAAGTATTTCCCTGGAAGTAGAAGCCTGTGTGCCGTAGCTGGGCTGCTGCATAAGGAGGTCGCTGTGCCCTGTAGTTCATTAGAGCTGCTCATGGTCTGCCTCTTGCTGCAGTAACTTCACTCTGCACTGCTCTGTGTCCTGGCACAGTTCTCCCTGCTCAGAGAAGCAATTCCAGGTGTGGAAGTGCACTGCCATCAGTGCAGTGAGTTTGTGTCACACCCAACCCCTCTGCCTGCCTCATCCTTCCAGCTCATTCCTTCCTGGGTGCTGCATTTTTGTTGCTTGTGTCTCTTCCCTGTGAGGGATGTGCTGTGTTCCTTGTTTTCCCCACTAAGGTGGGAAGCTTTAATGCACTTCACAGAATCCTGGGATGATTTGTGTAAACACCTTGAGAAAACAATTCAGAAAACTTCTAAAAACTACAAATAGAAAAATTTTTAAAACCCTCGCGACTCTTCATGTAACTCCTCACACAGGACACCACTTGTAAATGTGGTATTTGTATTATTTAATTAGTGGCTTGTTTTCATTTTTTTTTTGTCTTCACTTAGAGTCAGGATTAAAAACATGAAGGAGATGAATTTTCTCATGTTTGGGCTTGGTTGTTTATTAAATCTTAACTAAAGTACAGGGAGTTTTCTAACACTTCTAGCTGCCATCTAAAAGCGAGCAAAAATGGAGCTGAATTTAGCTAGTTACAAGGTCTTTTAAAGCTAAACAGTCCAATAGAGAATTAACACCTATATTATTTATACTTTTGACCCAATAACTAAACTCTTGTGACCCACTTGTACAGCACTAACTATCCAACCAGAAACTACTACCTAAAATCATATTAAAAAAAAAGACAAAAAGAAACAACACCCAAATTCCTCCATCTTGTTCCATACCTATTACTATATTCTAAAACCTTCAAATTCAAAACCCTTTACCATGTAAAATGACATACTTCTGTTTTAACTATTCACTCATAACTCTTAACTCCACCACTTAAATTTGGAAGCCTTCTCCAAGGCCTCAAATAAAAAACAGTACTCTCCTGAGAGTCAGTGTAAAAAAACTTAAAAATCCCAAGTTTCTAAGTTCCAACAGATTTGCCTTGGAAGGAACCTTAAAGCTCATCCCATTCTATCCCTGCTATGGACAGGGACACCTTCCACTGTGCCAGGCTGCTCCAAGCTCTGTGCAGCCTGGCTTTGAGCACTCATAGATCTTCCTTGTGCAGCCATGTACAGGAGATAAATGTGGATTCAGTGTGGGTTCAATGCCAGCTGGCTCATGCAGGTGTCTCCCCATGCAGGTTTGCCATCCTTTGTGGGCAGGTGTCGGAACAGGAGAGCGTTCCCAAGCGCATCCAGGCTGGATATGTTTTCAAGGTGAGTGGTCAGGAGGTGCTGGGGTTTCTGTGAGTAATGAACAGCACTCATTTCTGCAGCAGGAAATGAGAAAATTGCCTCCAGTTCTTCTTAGAAGAGCAGTAGATCTCAAGAGATGCCACAAGTGAGTGGTTTGGAGGGAGGAGGCTGATTCCAGCCATGCCTTTTGGCAGTGACTGGGCTGACTCTGCAGTTTTATACACCGTAATTGCAGAAAAAAAAAGAAATCTTGCAAATGAATTTAGGTAAAGGATGAAACTTAGAGCATGAAACGTGGAATTATTATGTGGTGACAAGATACAGCACCAGCTTGTCTGCAGTAAGTGCTGTGAACAACCCACACCCTCCCAGGAAGCAAAGAGGATCTCATTTCCCTCAGATTCCCTTCTTTGTAAATTCCTATTATTATTACTATTGTTGTGATGCCTTGTGGATGATCCAAGGGAAAAGGATGTACATGGAACAGGCCACAGGTAATTGTTTTCCCATCAGCCTCTGGCATGATCAGTGAGGTTATGGCAAAACACCGGCGCAGGAGTGAAATGCAAGGCAGCTTCTTTGTGCGTATGTGTGCAGTAATTCCTGTCCCTGAGGCTGGAGAAGTGCTGCTTTTCCTTGCCCACTGAATGCACTCTAAGAAAACTCAGGATCTGTAGTTGTAATTTTACTGATTGTGACACTTAAATTATGGATTCCTTCCTTTCCTCTTTCTCCACCTGCTCTCGTGGGTATTTTATTTGCTTCTGACAAAGATGTGACATGTGCTGGTGATGCTTTCCCACAGGAACACATTGATAAAGCCATTGCCCTGAAACCACAGGACCCACAGCTCTACTATCTCCTGGGCAGGTGGTGCTACCAGGTAACAGAGTTTATTATCATATCACCTCCTTCAGGCCCCTGAAGGGTTCAGCGCTACACCCTTGGGTTTTTAGTCACTGCTGATGGCATGGGAGGTGAAATGGGTTAGGAGAAGCCTGAGCTGCAAACTCCTTTCCTGTTCCCAGTGCTTTACTTGGTGAAAGCAACATTCCTTCTATCTTCTGAACACACAGGGATATGGTCAAGGCCATCTGAGGAGCTTCTGCTCAGTGTTGATGTGTGATGTGTTGCATTTGTCCCCCTGCCACACACAGAATTGGAGGCATTGGAAGCACGTGCTAGCTGCTTTTTGCTCCCTGACGGGGAAAAAGCTTGGAGTCAGATGCCATCAATCAGATTTAGAGCTGGAAAAAGGGAATAAAAGTCTGCAGTGACTGTTGCTGTTCCATTTGTGCCATTGGAAAGCACTTTGTTGGGAATGGAGCCACGGTGCAGAGATTGTAACTGGGATAATTGACAGTGGGAATTACAGAGCAGCTCTGAGCTGAGGGGCTGGGAGCTCCTGGCTCTTTTCCTGTGTGGAAAAAGAGCCTTCCTTCATGCTCAGACTGGAGCTGCTGAAGCCATGGAATAAAACCAGAGATGGAGAAGTATGGCATTGTTAGAATTACACAGGATTAAGCAGAGGGAGGAGGTGGAGGTGGAGTCCCCATCCCTGGAGGTGTTCAAGGAATGCCTGGAGGTGGCAGTCAGTGCTCTGGGCTGGTAACAAGGTGAGGATTGTCACAGGTTGGCCTCCATGGGCTCGGAGGGTTCTTCCAACTTAAATGAACCCATGATTATCTGGTGGGAAGGCTTCAGCCTGCCTCTCCCAAGGAATCTCAAGGTGGGGGAAGCAGGTTCTTGTGGAAAGTTTAGACTGGGAGAAGGGAGTTGGTGTGGCTGCAGCATGGCAGGTTGGGATTTGGGGCCATCCAAATCCCAGATGTATGGAACTGCAAAAGCTGACTTGGGACAAGAGAAAGCAAATCGGGTTGAATTCTGTGGCTGGACTTGGATACTCCATTGGAATATTCCAACGCTTCCTCCTTGGTGCAGGAGCAGCTCCCTTATTGCTGTGCTGGTGTGGGATGGATGGGCCAGGTTGCCCTTTTCTCTCTGCAGGTTGCCCACCTGGGCTGGCTGGAGAAGAGGACGGTGTCGGTGCTGTTCGAGACGCCCCCGACGGCCACGGTGGAGGACGCGCTCCAGAACTTCCTGCGGGTACGGAAATCTGGGAATCTGCTGGGAAAGGGCATCACGGACCTGCACAGTTCTCAGGGATGGCAGTGGGGTGCTTGGATTCCCTCCCTGATGCTTCCCATGGCCTGGGACCTGGGTGGCAAGGGAAGCTGAGAAGTGTCTGTTCCATAATAGCCATACAAAAGAATGGGATGTTGAAGATGTCAGAATTACAGCCCAAAGATTTGGAGGGGTTGGTTTTCCTTTCTAAGACTGCACAGGGATTCCTTGCCCAGTACTGAATACATCTGGGCTGTGCTTCTGGGGTCTGGGAGCTGGGAGCTCCTCCCTCAGAATATTTTACTTGAAGCCTGGCTGACTTTTCCATTTCAAACTTTTCCAGACAACTGTTTGAAGATTTCAGGGGCATAATGCTTTATGTATTTATTAGGATTTTCCTTCTGGCCATCTGTTTTTTTTTTTTTCCTTCAAAAGCTGCAGTGAGCTTCATGAAAGAATTAACGGTGTCCTTGCATATCCTAATGTCTGCTCTTCCCTGTCACATCCTCCCTCTGTTCCTGTAGGTCGAGGAGCTGAGCCCAGGATTTTCCAAAGCAGGAAGAGTTTACATTGCCAAGGTAACCACTCACTTCTTGTTTGTTCATATGGTAAGAAATACTTGTATTAAAAATCACCTTTGGCTATAAAGTTCTGACCAGGTGGAAAATACTCCATGCAGGAGCAAGACTTTATAGGATGATAATATTTCCTTTTATTTTTTAAATCTCTTTAGGCCAAATCACCTGGTGCAGAGGCTCTTTAAAATTGAGAGGTTTTGCCTTTGAGTCACCTAGTGGAGCGTCCCTGTTTTTTAACAGATGAAATTCTGTATAAAGCAGGAATGGTGGGTTGGTAGCCATGGGTTGGAGGTTTAGTCCTTCCCCACCATGACTTCTGTGATACAGCCAGAGAATCATGGGGAGAAGTAAAGGATGAAGCAAAGGATGAAGAAGTAAAGGATAAATTCTTTTCCTGTCCAGCAGGGGAGTTTTGAGCCCTCTTGCTGAGGGATTTTTAGCACCCACTTCCTTTTCCTGGGTGTATTTCATGTTCTCCAAATATCTCCAAGACTCTCTGGGCACCCAAAATCTTCCTGTTCCCAGAAGGATCACTGTGCCTCAGGAGAATATTTCATACCTATTTTGGGATCTGAGATTCCTGTAGATAATATTTATCATTTTCAACAGGCTGGGGAATGATATGCTCCCAGGAGAGAGGTTTTGTGGAAAAAATGGTGCAAGGAAGAGGGGAAATAGCAACTGAAAATCAAAGCAGAGCTTTGAAAAGGGTGAAAACCGCAGAGACACCTTAAAATGTCCAAGCAAAACCCAGTCTCCTTCCCCAAAATGAAAGGGAGTCAATTATATTTAGTATTGCAAGACCTGGTGCTTCTGAGACCGTGTGGCTGAGGGATACTGCAGTGCAGAGGGTTAAGAGGCAGAAACAGCCCTTTTTAGCAGTTTCCCAGTTCCTTGTGCTGCCTGTTTTTTCCCATTTAACCCTTCTCCCATTGCCATTTTCCCTTCCCAGTGCTACAAGGACCTCGGGAACGTCTCGGCGGCCATGCTGTGGATGGACCTCGCCTCAGAGCTGCCAGGGAACACCAAAGAGGTAACACTCAGCAGGGAGCAGAAATGGATTATGCCCCACAGGGAGGACAGGGAGCAAATCCAGAGGAGGGACAACAAGTTGGTTGGAGGGATGGAATGCTGAGAGAACTGGGATTGTTCAGCCTGGAATAAAGAAGCTTGTGGTCCCCTAATTGTGGCCTTTCAGTGAGAGGAGAGAGGGAGAGAAACAATTTACAGGGGTCTGGAATGACAGGAAAAGGGAGAAATAGCTTCAAACTAAAAGAGATTATGCTTGGATCAGGTATTAGAAGGAAATTCTTCCCTGTGAGGGTGAGGAGGCCCTGGTACAGGCTGCCCAGAGAAGCTGAGGCTGCCTCATCCCTGGAAGTGTCCAAGGCCAGATTGGATGGGACTTGGAGCAACCTGGGATAGTGGATGGGATTCCTGCCCATGGACTGGATGGGCTTTAAAGTCCTTTTCAACCCAAACCATTCCAGGACTCCACAATATGCATAAAAGCTGGTTTGGGGTCAGAGAAAAAGAAGAGAAATGGTGTTTTTAATTTGTTTTAATTGAGCTGTACGTTTATCTATTTCCCTCTTGCATTTCCAGGATGTAGAAAGTGAGAAGGAACTTTTGGAGATGCGCTCGGTCTGGGAGGAATAATTTTGGAAACAGTCATCCCACTGCAAAGACAACAACATTCCAAATAGATTTCATGATCTTGACAATTCCAAGCACACTTCATGGACAAGCAACAAGAGTTTACAGGAAAACACCTAGCAGCACATCCAGGAAAACATCTCGGGATAAAATCATGATTTATTCTCCTTTGTGCAGCTCTGCATGTGTTTGATTTTAGAATCCATAAAAATGTTATATTCCTGAAAAAAGGGGGAAATGTGGGGATTTATAAGTAGAGTTTGTGATATACAAATATTTGTGGTTATATATATATGCAGATCTACGTGAGATATGTGGTATAAATATGTATTATATTTTTATATGTGTGTGTATGAATATATATATATTTATTTATATATAATATATATATGCACATATATATTTTATATCACACACTCTGCCTGTTGGAAAACCTTGCTGGTGAGCTCCCAATTCATTCCTGAGGAAAACTTGAGCCAAATTTTTTTCCAGTTTATTTGTACTCTCTTTTCTGTAGTAATTAATGGAATCAGTTGTAAATAACTGATAAATGCCTTTTGAGGAGGTCAATTTCCAAGTGGAACCAAGGAACTTTTCTGCACAATCCAGACTAGATTTTAAGAGGTTCATTAGTCAAATAAGTGAGGAATAGGATTTTAAACTTCAGGATTTTCTCCCTGTGATGTTTCTGTTTTCCCTCTCACGAGGCTGAAAACTTCTGTCCCTCCAAACTGTGCTGCTGTGGTTTAGATGGAATTACGGAATTTGGGAAGTAGTTCCTGATCAGAGAGCAGGTTACAGGAGCAGGAATATCCTGTGGCAAAGATGGTGTTTTCCTGTGATGATCTGCCACTGACCAGATTGATTCTCTTCAAATTAATTATCTCCTGGACTAATGAGGCGGCGCTGGGGAGGTGAAGCTGATGACTGACATTGCTCTTGCAGCTCCTGGGGACCAAAGAGGAACAGGGAGTTGTGCTGGATGCTGACACAAATGGGGAAGGAAAACATGTTGTGGAATTCCCCACATATTTATCAAGGCTTTGTTGATATCCCTTGAAATTCCAATGGCAGCTACTGAACACTAATTCCTGAATGAATGTCTGTTTAATGCTGGGGTGGTTGTGAGGGGTAAAGTGAGGAGCGCTTGAGTAAAACATTGCTTAAATGGCCTGTTTTTTCCCTTGCACTGTGGTGGATTTGTTACTTCCTGAAAATAACACTGAAGGGGGAAAGTGCAGCAGACTCCGGCATCACAACTTCCTGGATTGCAGGGCTGGGGGGCAGCCCGGGGGCAGGCACTGGCCACGGCACAGACCTGGGGGAGGTTTGGGAGCAGTGGGAGGAGCTGGATGGAGTGATGGGGCTGTGC
>VRYO01001269.1:39022898-39044982 GCA_009812075.1 Sialia sialis
CCGTTTCCCCTCACATCCCCGTTCCCCCTCACCCTCCATTACCGCCTCAGAGCCCCCGTTTCCCCCCAGATCCCCGTTCTCTCTCAGCCGCCATTACCCGGCCGCTCGCGCGCCGCCGCTCCCGCGCTGTACCGCCGAGCCCGCCGGGAGCCGCCGCCAGCCAATGGGGAAACTGCTCACTCTCGCCGCGCCTCGTGCCCGCCCTCACTTCCACTTCCGGCGGCCGAAGGGGGCGGACGTGCGGCGGCGGGAGCGAAGCCGACGTGTCGCAGCAGGAACCGGCGACATGGTGAGTGTGGGGATGGGGGGACCGGGGCTGCCACAGAAGGTCCGGCCTGGTGGCGGCCCGCCCGCTGAGCACCCGCCGTGTCTCCGCAGGAGCTGGAGGCGATGAGCAGATACACGAGCCCGGTGAACCCGGCCGTGTTCCCGCACCTCACCGTGGTGCTGCTGGCCATCGGCATGTTCTTCACCGCCTGGTTCTTCGTGTATCCCCGCGGCTGAGCGGGCGGGGGGTGCCGTCCCCTTGCTGTGCCTCCCAATCCCGGATTATCGCCCTAATTCCCGGGCGCAGGGGAGCGGGTGGGGGTCCCCTCGCCTTGCTGTGCCTCTGTTATCACCTTAACCCCCGGCCTGGCAGCTACGAGGTGACATCCACCAAGTATACCCGGGACATCTACAAGGAGCTGCTGATCTCGCTGGTGGCCTCGCTCTTCATGGGCTTCGGCGTCCTCTTCCTGCTGCTCTGGGTCGGGATCTACGTCTGAACGCCCCCGGGGCCGGGATGGGGGACTCGGGAAAACTCTTTTTATATTTCTTTTATATTTCAACGAGAAAACGCCTGTAGCAGGTGTGGTCTGCGACAGGCAGTGAGTTACAGGTGAATAAAAGTGGCTCTGCGACACACCTGCCTGAGGACTGCTGGCTTGTCTTCTTCTTATTTGTTTATTTATTTTTAAACCTGGCTTTTCCAAAGGGCTTGGGTAGAATTATGGGAAGTCTGAAGCTGGAAAAGGCCTCTAGGATCACCCAGTCAAACCACTTCTTCAGCATTGCCAAGGCCACCACTAACCCGTGTCCCCAAGTGCGACAGCCACACGGCTTTTAAATCCCTCCAGAGACGGGGACTCCACCTCTGGAGCCTGTTCCAGTGCTCTAAAACCCTTTCCAGGAAAGAATTTTTCTTAATGCCCAACCTAAACCACCCCTGCTGCAGCTTGAGGCTGTTTTGTCCTGTCCTTTTCCTGGGAGCAGAGACCCATCGTGCCTGGCTCCCCTCTCCTGTCACAGAGTTGTGGAGCCTCACACTGGCACAAAATCCAGGTACCTTGGGATGTGCCCAGTGTTATCCAGATTCTGTGCTGTGTGTGCTCACAAGTGTTCCAGTGCCACCTTGTGTCCTGGTGCAGCCAGGCTGTGCAAAATAAATCCTAAATCTGCTTTTAATCCCTCACCCTTCTTTGCCATGGCATCCCCTCACCTTTTTTTTTGGGAATGCTGTGCCTGTTCTCATCCCTGACTAGGAGTTTTGTGGTGCTGAATATGCTCTTCATTAACTCCTAAATGAACTGCCTGGCCTAGAACAAGGAATTGATTTATGTGTCTTTCAGAGGCAGACTTGAATTTTAGCCCAGCTTTCAAACCGTGCCACTTCCAAATTCAAGCCCAAATTTATTTGGGAAGGATGATTTCCTTCTGTGGACCTTTGGATCCTTCTGGATTTGAGCCTGCCCTCTGATGTGAGCAGTGAGAGGCAAGTTTCTCTTTCCTTTCTTTATCCTTTTTTCCCTCCTTTCCTTTTTCCCTCTTTTCTTTGTCCTTCTGCTCTCTTCTTCCTTTTTCCATTGTCCATTTAACCTTTCTTTTCCCTCTTTATTTTCTTCATTTTTCTCCTCCTTCCTTCATTTTCCCTTCCTAATTTCTTTCCCCTCCTTCCTTTCTTTTTCCTCCTTCCTTTCTCCTTTCTATCCCCATTCCAAAGAACCATTACTGGGCATATCTAGAAACTTCCACTGACTAAATTCATCCCATGGTCAGTTTTACCTGAGCCATTCACCTGAGTTGCTCCCTAGGAAGGGAGGAAAACACCAGGAGCCATCCTTGGATACAAAGCAGTATTTATATATTTTATTCATATGGGCACATTTACCTCCAGCATAAAACAAAGTCTAAATAAGCAAAACAAAACAAACAAAAACAAACAAAAAAAAATCCGGCGACTCAGCCCTCAAATTCAGCAAAATATAAATACAAATTGGAAGAAAAGAGGGAAACCACGCTTGTTCCCCACAAATAAAAACCAGAAATCAATAATAACCTGCTACAAATGCAACTCTACGAACTGGCTGGCAAAATACAGTGATTAAAGCTGTGGCAGCAACATTTAAACCAACAAAATTAGTGCTTTATGTGGTGTTTTTTTCCTTAATTCTTCCAGTGGTGCCATAGTCTCTATTTACAGGCTTTAAGCTCCAACAGTAGGGCAGAAGAGTTGGGAATTTGCTTTTGAAACAACTCCCAAACTGCCTCGTTCTCCATCCTTTCGTCTTCCTTCCTGCCAGGAATGTCTCTTTGCTCCAAATTCCCTCCGTCCCATGCAGGGAAAGGCCTGATTGTGAACTCTCTTGGTACTGATTGGGGACAGGGAAGGGGCAGAGATGCATTTTGGCGGGGGGAAATCCATGCAGACAGCTGTTTCCACAGGTCTGGAAGCAATTCCATGACTCCTTCATTTTGTAATTCTGAACCCCTTTGGAGCTCGTTGCTGCCTCGCCGGGAAGCGGCCGATGGATGATTTTTTATCATGGAATCCTGGGATGGTTTGGGTGGGAAGGGACCTTTACGCCCATTCAGTCCCACTCCTGCCGTGGGCTGGGACACTTTCCACTAGTCCAGGCAGCTCCAAATGCATCCAACCTGTCCTGGAACACTTCCAGGGATGGAACATCCAAAACTTCTCAGGGCAGCCTGTGCCACTTTAAGACATAAGGTACTATTGACACTAAAAAACTTCCTCCTGAATCCCTGTCCTCTCCTGATCCCAGGGATTGCTGCCAGCTCCGTGCAGGTAGGGCTGGCTTTAGCACTCCAGGAATTGCCACATCCCAGTTAAACCACCCAGGCACCATTTCTGAGGCAGCATTTGGGAATGTATGTGGGAAAACACTGTTCCCTGGGGCTGTTCCATAAGGAAAAAGGCACTAGAGATGTTTTTAAGTCCTCAGGCACTTGGTTTGTTTAGGATCTCCCTAAATCCCATGGCTGAGCATCCTGGGGACACCTGAGAGATCCCAACTCCTCCTGGGCCACCACTGATTGATTCCTTTCCTCAGGAATGGGGTGGGATGTACTGGCGTGTCTTGGCTGAGGGGAGGGGGGTGATTGCAGGCTCTGGCCTCCCCAACATTCCCTGTTTCCTCTTCCAGGGGCTTTTATCCCAGCTTGGTATCACTCACCTGAGGAAGGATGTGCCAGCCTGGGCCACTGATTGCCAAGGGGACAATAAACCTGCCAAGGAAGTCGCTTTCCAGTTTAAAACCAGGAAAAAACGCTCAGGGCAGGTGGAGGGAAGAGCACTCAGCTACATCCAGGTGTTTCCTTCCCAATTTCAGAGAAAAACAGAGAATCCTGCTGAGCATGGAGCCCCCTTGCTTGAGCAGAGGTATTCCCAAGCCTTGGGACATCCTGTTGTCCCAATGAGCTTCCCAAAACTTTTGGGAAGATTTTGGAAGGGCTTTCCAACTGCTGGGCTGCTCTGAATTCCCTGCTCACCCACTATTTCCTACTTCCCAGGATTCACTGGATTTTAGTAACTATAATTCAGCATTTCCAAGCCTTAAAACCTCCCTACAAACAATTCTGGGGGGGCAGATGCCAAACCCAAGTGATATTACCAGGAATTTTAGGACTGCTTTGTTGGGATAAGCTCGGGATGAGGATGATGGGGGATGACAAAACCAGGTGTGCCCAGGAACCATCGCTTTACCTGGATAAAACCCATCTTTGTTTTTCCAGAGCAGCTTTAGAGTGTCTTTAGGATCAGCGTGCAGCACTCCCCCCTCACTTGTTTCCTCAGGGAAATCCATCTTGGAATAACCTGGAGGTGGCTGAGCCTCCAAGAAGGCAGACAACTCCTTTGTGGCACGAGGAGCAGGACAGGGAGGAGGAAGCACAGGGAGCCACTTGGCTTTCCCACAGGACACATGTGGCTCATTGGGGCCAGAAGGAAATTCCCATTTTTTTACAGCTTAAACCCCACAAGAATTCAGTAGTTTAGCAAGTTAAGGACTTGTAACAGTAAAATATCCCAAATCCCCCAGCATGACTGTGAGGGCAGGGACAGCCTGCAGCTGCTGCCATCCCAACTTTTGGGAGAACACCACCTCTCTCCCAAGGCAGAGATCCCGCCTGGACACAGATCCTGATATTCCCAGGGACTCAGCCTTGCTCTGCAGGGCTTTGCCAGTGCTGCACATCTGGGCAGAGGTTGGCACTGGCTCCAGAGTTGACCAGGCAGCTCCACACACACCACTTCCAAGTGGACAAAAACGGATCCCACCACACCTAATGTGGCTACGTCCTGGTCATTTGCCACCCCTGGCTTGGGGACGAGTGTCCCCAGGTGTGGCATGGCCTCAGCAGCAGCTCGAGTGGGGGTTTTATCCATCCAGACCTGGATATCCCACATGGATATGGGATTTAAGAGCACAAAGAAAAGGGGGGATGATGTCGAAGCTGCTCCTTCTCCGGTTGTTCCTAGAGGAACGTGTCCATTGGCAGGTCCCGGAGTCTCTGGGAAGTCTGTGGGAAGTGGCCCTGGGCCAAGCAGAAGGAACAGCAACTCCAGTGTACGACTTCCAGTAGGTCCAGGCACAGCCATCCTTTCCTGGCCAAATTCCGGCCTTTGGCTCTTGGAAAGGACTCCAGTGTTGAAGCAATTCCAGTGTTGTGAAGAACTGATGTGGGACATCTGGGAGCACTGGGATGGGGCTCCAGTCCATGGAAGGAGCATCCCTCTGTGACGTGGCAGAGCTGTCCACGCTCAGTCTGGTGTCATGCTTCCAAATCCAGTGTTGGAAGGGGAGGGGAAAGTGATGGAGGACACAAACATCCCCATAAGGGAAGGAGTGGGATGTGGGATGCTGGGAATTGGTGTGAGGTTCCCCTCAGGAGCCACCACAGGGCTGGTGGTGGCTTTTAAGTCCTGTGTGTGCTGAGCTTCAGTGTCTCCAGCCATCACCATTCCAGCTCCAGAGCTGCCGCAGGACATGGGGATGAGGTGGGCCTGGGGGCCAGTGGAGCAGGGAATTCGGGAGGCTCCCAGCGGCACCAGTTCCTCTCCTGTCTCCAAGCAGAGGGCACTGGTGCTGCCAGGACTCACTCACAGAGCCAGTAGAACTGGAAGTAATAGTCAGTGAAGAGGTGTCCCAGCTGCTCCAGGGAAGTGCTGCAGTCGGCTCGGCCCTGGGAATGGCAAAAGCAGCTTAGGGAGGCTGGAATTCTGCCTGGATTATGAGCTGGGCAGGGACAGATCATTCCCCTGCCACCTGCAGGACTGTGGGAAGCTCTTGGTGCTAAACCTGCACTTCCCACATTTTATAAATCGCGCATTTCTCTCCTCCCGAGTGGCCCTGGACAAGCTGCGGGTACTCACCGGCTGTGCCACTCGGAAGTGGTAGGAAAACTCCCGGAAGGACAGCATCACCAGAGGCCAGCGGTGCGTGGTGTCCTGGGGAAGGAAGGGGAAGAGCTGGGATGAAACCAGCCATGAGCTTGGGGAATGTTCTCCAGGCTGGATCGGTGAGGACATCCACAGTCTCGTGCTGTCAAGTGAACCCATGGATGTTTCCCAGGATGAGGAAGGGCTCTGGGAGCTGGAGGGGCTCAGCCTGGGGAGACTCTGGGAGGAGCTTCTGGCCCTGCACAACTCCCTGACAGGAGAGGGCAGCCAGGTGGGATCAGGCTCTGCTCCCAGGGAAGAAAGGACAGGATGAGAGAAAACAGCCTCAAACTGTGCCGAGGGAGGTTTAAGTTGTATATTAGGGAAAACTTCTTCATGGGAAGGGCTGCCCAGGACAGCAGTGGAGGCCCCATTCCTGGAGGGATTTAAAAGCTGTGTGGATGTGGCACTTGGGGACATGGTGGGCTTGGCCGTGCAGAAGGAATGGCTGGACTTTTCCACCCTCAATGAGTCCATGTATATTTTGTGAGCGGTCCCCTTCTCCCTACCTGCGCATCTGTGGAGTCCATGGAGCTGTTCCCGCTCACAGCATCCTGGCAGGGATCACTGGAGACAAGGCCACAGAGGGAGATGGACACAGTGGAGGAGGAGCTGGGAAGAGAGGACACCATGAGAGTCTGGAAGGGGGAACACGTGTCCCTTTTCCATGGTGACACCATGGCCACATCAGCCACCCCAGGGGCTCCCAAAGGACATGATCCATAGGGACTCACTTCATCTCCAGGGTCAGGTTGGTGTTCACGGCCGTCCGCTGGCTCACAGGGATGCGGTAGCTGAAATTCCCAGTCCTGGGAACACAGAGAGAGCATTACATGTCACCAGGCTGTGGGAAGGCCAGGACAGAACCCAACATCCCTGGCAGGCTGGGAACTCAGAGGGGAGAACTTCCCCATGTCCCAAGGTCGAGCCCACCACCAAACACAGCCCCTGAGGGACAGCTGGGAGCACCAGCTCCTCTTCCCATGGAGCAGCATGAAGCGATGGCAAGAAACACCCAAGAAAATCCTGGGAAAACTCCTGGATTTTCCTATTTGCTGTTCCTACAGTGCTGCTACCACCCAAGTACCACCAAGGTGCCACCAGTCAGCCCTTCCTGCTCACCTGCAGGCATCGGCAGCGGTGCAGTACTGGGAATGGATGGCCAGGTTGATCTCCAGGATCCGGATGGATTGCAGCACCGGGCTCGGCCCTACTGGGGAGAGAACAGGATGTGTAGGAACAGCAAAGGGTGGAAAGCACGGGATGGAAAGGAAAGAAGATGGGATCCACATACCATCCGTGCCGGGCTGCTCCGTGCGGGGCCGCTCGCTCACCGGCTGCCGGAGGCTGCGCTGCTGCCGGGAGTTGCTGCGGGAGAGCGAGAGGTTGGAGATGTACTTGGATTTGCCCTGGATGTGGGAGAAGGGGGAGGAGGGGCTGGCATTGGGGCTGCCGAAGCTCTGAGACCTGTCAGGAGTCTTTGGCCACTTGGTGTAGGAGGTGGATTTCCCGGTGATGCCCCTGGATTTGGCTTTGATATTTGTCACTGGCAGGAGGGAGGGCTGGCTTTGGTCTGTGGAAAAATGGGAAAGAAGGTTGTGCTGAGAGGCAGAGAGAGGCTGGGAGCACTGGGATTGCCCTGTCCCCATGTCACTGATGCTTCCCAGGCTGCTCAGAGAAGCTGCGGCTGCCCAGTCCCTGCAAGTGTTTGAGGCCAGGCTGGATGGGGCTTGGAGCAACCTGGGTCAGTGGAAGGTTCCCTACCCATGGCAGGGATGGAACCGGATGGGCTTTAAGATCCCTTCTGACTCAAAGCATTCCAGGATTCTGTGCTTCCATTCCCTCTGTGCCTGACTGAGCTGGTGATGGAATGAGGAGGCAGTGAGGTCAGATCTCAGGGTAGGGCTGCTCAGGTGAACTCTGCCTGGTGAAGCTTCCTAGCACTTTTTGCTGGCAACATGGGAAGCTCCAAATCCTTTCCAGCTCCCACATCCCCTTGGCAACAGGATCCAAACTGCACCACGTGGGCAGAGAAGAGTATAAAGGATATATCCAAGGATAAGGATAGAAAGGGTATCACCTATTAGAGAGCTTCCAAAGGAGTGGAATGATGAAGCATCCGGAGGGGAAAGGGAGCTGGAATTGTTTGTCCTGGAGCAGACTGAGGAGACCTTCTCACAAGGAGCAGGGCAAGGGACATGAGGTGAAACAAACCTTGGAGATGTCCCAGCATTTCTGGGAATCTGGGCTGGCCCTCACCTGTCCTGTTGGTGGCATGGGCAGCGCTGGTCTCCGAGGGGACAATGGAGGACATGTCAGTGGGAGCAGCAGAGCAGCACGTGGAAAAACAGGGAGGGCTGAAACAGGCCAGCACACCATGACCAGGAATGCCAAGGGCTACTCCATGCACCTCATCCAGGACTGCAGGGACACAGGGAATAAGTCAAGGGATGGAATGGGAGCAGCACCCAGTGTCCTGCTGCCTTTCCATGAAACCAGAGCCATCCCAGTCTATCACCCACCGTGCTCCGGGGGGCTCCTGCTGCTGGCTCCATTGGATGCGGCTGTGGATCGCACTGTTTGTGTCTTGTCAATGTTCTGGCTCGACCTGGAATGCAGGAAAAGATGCTGGAAACCAACTGGATGTGGACAATGGTGTCACTTGTAGGTGGAGAAAAGTGGCTGCAGCAAGGAGGATGGGAAGAGGGACACAGAGTAAGTGGAGATGTGCAGGAGAACAGAGTGATCCGGGAAAGGCAGGAGAAAGGCACATGAGCCATGAAGACAGCAAGGAGAGCCCAGAAATTCCACAGGGAATCATGTGGCAGCTCCATGTCTGGCAGGGAAAAGTCCCAGCTGGTTCAGAGGACACCAGCAACCCTTCTGGAACATGCTGGAAAAGGGTGCACATGGCGGATTTGACTCCCATCAGGAATCTCCTGGGTGGATTCAGGTGCTCGGGAATCAACAGGCTCCAAGCTCTCACCATTCCCTAAGGAATGTGCCCCTTATCCTGTGAAGACAGACTGTTCCTCACCTTGTTCCTTAGAAACACACACAATCCTCCCTCTTCCCCTACCCCAAATTCATCCCATGGAATTCCAGGTGTTTCACTGCAGTTATCCAAGACCCGAGCTGAGGACACCACAGGCATCTCCTGTGGCTAAGGGAGATGGGAAGGGGAGGGAATCTTTCTCCCAGGTATGCAGAACAAGGAGCACTTCTGGCCACCTGTGTCCATGTCTTACCTGTCCCTGAGCATCACTCCAGGTTTCTGTGGGACCAACAGAGCTTCACTTATTTGGAGGAGTTAAAAACCCATTTTGTCATCTCCAATATTTGTCTAATTACAGGGATTTCTTTTTCAGGTGAAAGGAGACTCAATGCCAGTCTCCCAAAGGGAATGTGGGCACAAGCCTCTGGAGCTTCACCTTCATCCCAGTCTAAATCCAACCCTTATCCCTCATGTTCCTCCACTGCCTTGTCCCTTTTCCTTACACAGCTTTATCTTGCTCCTGCTCTCGTTGCAGGATGCAATTTCTTTATTTAACCTTTGATTTTTCCATCTCCTACTCCTAATTGCCTTTCCGTGACAAGATCCATAACCCTTCCTCCTGGAATCTCACTGGAAGTTTCACATCTCTTTCTCTCTTTTCAGTTTCTTGGTCTTTCGTGGTGCAGGAAAAAAAGAGGAATCAAGAGAAGGGATGAAGGAATTAAATAATGAAATAATGAAACAGTCACATACCGTGGACACAGAGCGACCGGAATTCCGGGACCCCCATGCCGAAAGAGGGCCAGGAGACAGGCAGTGGGTACAGCAAAGTAGCTACAGGACAGTGCAGGGACACAGGGAGGAGAGTGGGAAGATGACCAGGAGGACAGGGAATGAAAGAGGATATGGAAGGTAATGGGAAGGAAAAGACCAAAACGGGGAGATCAAAGACAAAGTGGAAGGAAAATGGTTTGGATGAGAGATGTAAGGAGGAGAGGAGGGAGAAAAATGGGAGAGGGAAAAGAGAGGGAGAAAAAGAGACTCATTATCATGTTACACGAGCTCCCAAAGCTGATCCAGCCCTGCTGCACCAGTGGTATGAGGCTGTTTCAGTCCAGCTGGAGGCATCCAAGGAACATTCAGCACATCCTAACAGGACATTCCCTTTTCCTTCTCTATTCCTCACTTCTTGCTCCAGATAACTCAACTGCCATCAGACCAGGATGTGTGGCTGTGCTTGGCAGGGTTTGCAGCTCTGGAATTGTGCTCAGCAATCCCAGTTTCTGTGCTCCAGCCTCTCACAGGTGACCTCATCCCTCCCAGCCATTCCCAAAATACCCACCCATCGATGTCCACAAGATCCTCCTCGCTGCGCAGGCTCAGCACGTAGAGCGTGGACATGGACACCACGCTGGAAAAGAGAGAAGGGCAGGATGAGGAGGAATCAAGGTATGGCATGGACTCAATCTGCTTCCATAGGATTCCAACCCAGGAGAGATGGATGACCCCATCCCTGGAAGCACCAGAGGCCAGGTTGGAACAGCCTGGGATAGTGGCAGTTCCTGGCTCATGGCGAGGATTGGAACCAGATACAACTTTAAGGTCTCTCTTCCAACCCAAAGCATTCCAGGATTCTCTGAAGAAGCCATCGCTCCACAGCCCCTCGCTGCACACCCCAGGGATGGACGGGCTGGAGGGAGCTGATGCAGCAGCCCAGGAGTGGGATCTCACCTGAATGCCATGATGATCACCAGGGCAATGATGGTGCCCTGAAGGAAGCGCTGGCTGATGCAGGCCTGCTCCGGGACAACTGATGGAGACTGCGAGGGAAAAGATCCTGGATCAGCTCAGGAACCCCTGGATCAGCTCAGCTCCCTCACTGCTCTGGTCCTTGCACATTCCCAGCCCATCCTGAGCTCTCTTCCTGCCTCCCTAAAAATCCTGAACTCCCCAAGTTTAGAAGTCATTAATGTCTCCATTAGGAGATGGAAAGGAAGATCATAGGAAAATTGGGGTTGGAAAAGTTCTCTAGGATCATGGAGACCAGCCCTTCCCCCAGCATTGCCAAGGCAACCACTAATCCATGTACCCAAGTGCCACATCCACACAGTTTCTAAATCCCACCAGCAATGGGGACTCCACCACTGGAGCCCACTCCAGTGCCTAACAGCTCTTTCCATGAAGAAATTTTCCCTAATATCCAGCCTATCGCTCCCCAGGCACAACCTGACGCCATTCCCTCTAGGAGAAGGCAGGGAGGAGAGCGCAGTCTCCTGGCTCCAGTTCCTTCTAGAGATTTATGGACAGTGAGATTCCTCCTGATCCTCCTTTTCTCCAGGCTGAGCCTTCTCTGCTCCTTTGGGATCCATCCCTTACCTTGCTGGCGACTTTGTGGGGTCTCTTTTTGTGGGGCACGCTTCCTGCCCGGCTGAACTGGCTCCCAGTTTGGCTGCAAGGAGAAAGGAGGAATGGAGCTGAGCTGGGCAGGAATAGCTCTCCCTGCTCATCCAAAGCAAAAATGGGATTTTCTGGCAGGAAAAACCTCTTAGTGGTGTGACAGTCACAAACCCTTTTGGTGCTTTGCCCCAAAACCAGCACAAGCAGGGTCAGGATTTTGGAAGTATGGGAAACTCTTTGCCACAAGAAAGCTACTGACTTTAGGGAAACGTGAAGACCATTTCATCCTGGGTGTTTTGTTGGGCTGGTCCCATGGGGAATTCCAAACCTCCCCAAGCTCAGCTGTTTAAATCCACTCCAGGCCAAGAGACACCAGCCAACATCCCACTCCTTCCTCATCTCCCTGTTTCCAATCAGAGCTGCCCCTTGGAGCTTCCTGGGATGAAAGGGGACATTCTCTGTGGCTTCCTGGGTACCTGAAGGCTCCAGAGCTCACAGTTGACTTCATGCTGTCCAGCCTCTTCAGCTTGGCCAGCTTGTGGCTCCACCTTTCCAGCTCATCGATCCGTGTCTCCAGGTTATCTGTGAGTTTGCACAGCTCCTTCACAGCTCCCACGTTCTCCATGAAAATCCGCTCCTGCCAGGGAATCAGGCCAGCAGGCTGAGGCACACCTGGATCTGGATGACCCATATGTGTCCTGGAAGACTGTCCCCTTGATTCCCAGAGCAGCAACCAGGCTGCCACAGGTTGGAAAAGGTCAGGAAACCAGATGCTCCAGGTTATCCTGACATAAGCACCTTATCTTATCTAGGAAGGGGAGATTAGGATTGGGAGCCTCCCTGCAGGAAGTTGCCAACAAGGAGCCCTTCCCACGGGAGATGCTGCCAAATTTCACCAGCACCAGGCTGGTTCCTCCCTCCCTGCCCCTCCCTGGGTGTCTGATATCCACCCAGGGCTGCTCCTGACTTCTGGAAGACCAGCCAGGTCTGAAACTCATCTAAGGGCTTTCCTCAGGCATCACACTTTCCCTCTTCCATATCCAGATCCACAGTTCCCTCAAGCCAGGTTCCCCAGCCTCCTGGCTGCCACCAACCTTGTTCACCACCAGGAAGTTCTCCAGGGTTTTCCCATTGGAAAAGACCAGGTCCCCAGTGTCTTTGACAGCTTCTGGGAGGATCTCCTTCACTTCCTGAGCGATGACACCTGTGTGGAGATGGAACAAAGGGATGGGATGGGATGGGATGGAATGGGATGGGATGGGATGGGATGGGATGGGATGGGATGGGATGGGATGGCATGGGATGATCCTGCACCCTCTGGACACTCTGGGAGTGACAGCAGGGGTGTCTCTTCCTCATTCCAAGCTGTTCTTGGGGACCCCTCAAGGGCAGAGGATGGTCAGACAAGGCTGCTTCCCTATGGATAGGGATCATCACCCCACAGAGTGTACCTGGAGAAACCTCACTGTGGAAAGTGCCACCTTCTCTCCCACTCACTAAAGAGAGAATTTCATTAAATTCCATAATTTGGGAGGTGAGAAGGCTCTTCTTGCCTATCCCACACCTGGGGGGCTGCCCTGGTACAGAGCCGGATACAGCCCCTGGGAAAGACAGGGAATTCCTGCAGGACATTACTGTGTCAGAGGTGTATTCCTGTGGGACATTCCTGGCTCACAGGTGTATTCCCATGGGATGTACCTGTCTCAGAGGTGCTGTCAATGCCCACTGTGGCTGCAAACTCGGGTTTGTAGTTGTAGTGTACCAGCCTCATCCTGGAGATCCGCTTCAGCTGCTCCGTGGTGTCCACCTGGGACAAAACAGGCACATGGAATTGCCAAGGGGATACTGCTTCTCAAATCCTCACCACGCTGCATCCAAGCAGGACAACCAACTGTGGCCCATGGGAATTCCTTTGGGAGACAGCCCTGAACCCTGCTCTGATCAGCCATAAGGACAAACACTGGGGTTAATATCCAGGTTGGAACAAGATCCTTGGATAGGGAAATCAGAAGACTGAGTCTCCTTGAAGAAGAGGGAAGAGACAATTCCCCAAAATAGGTGACATGATTATATCCAGCTTTCCTGGACAGGCAAATCCAGCTGAGAGGAATTCAGCTCAGAGCCAAGCCACTCACCCAGGCTCTGGAAAGGCCCAGTGTGGTACCTGCCATAATGACCTTTTTTCCACTTGTTTTCCACCTTTTTCCCACAGCTAACACTGGAAGAGTCAATACCCCCTAAGACATGGTGTTGGGACAGAAAAAATCCTAAGGCACTTCCCATCTGCTCTACAGTCATAGGATCATGGAATATCCCAAACATAAAAAACATTGTATTTCTTCAGACTCTTGGTGACCCCAAGCCCACGCTGTTTTCCAGGTTCTCACCTCCTGGATGTCCTCTTTCACTCGGACATCCGAAGGGTGCATCAGGGACCCCATGACCTTCACATTGCCATGGACCACCAGGGCCTCATCCGGGCGGTCCGTGTTGATTCCCACGCGGCCGTGGTGGAACACGGTGTCCGGGAGCTGCGCCCGCTGCCACAGCACGTCACTGTCACTCTCAAACTGCCCCGGGTTGGAAGCCTATGGAGAAATGGGAAAACAGGCACTCGCTGAAAGGCAGGGAGGAGGGGAATGCTGGCAAGCAGAGATGGGGAAGGTTGGTCCGCTCCCTCTCTCTCTCCCTATCCCTCTCCCTCTCCCTCTCCCTCTCCCCTCCATCCTTGCTTCCTTCAGCTGTTATCCCAGCTATCAGTGTTCCAGCCACTCAGGACAGCAGGAAAACAAGTGACATGGATGATACTCCTGGGTCCCAAATTCAGAGCATTCCAGGCTGCCTGCAATTCCCTGAAATTCTGTGCTGGGCATCCTGGAGGCTGTCTAATCCATCCTGGACTTCTTGTCTGAGGTCTCTGTTTGGGTTTTACTACTCGCTTCCATGTTTTAGAGCTGAGTGCTCCAGCAAAACCCTGGGAATGGTGCCTTTCTTTTCCCACTCTGCTGCCTTAGGACATGAAAAGGTGATGTTCTGGGATAGTGCCAGGTTTTCCTGCATTTTTTTGTTCCCGCTGCAGAGTTCCAACAACACTCTTCCCTGATTCTCAACAAATCTACTGGACACTGATCCCATTTGGAGAATGGGATTCCTTCCTTGTCCTTTACAGGTTCTTAAACCCAGGTATGGAAAGTCTGAAGGCAGAAGTGTGGACAGGGAAAGCTATAAGCAAGGCAGGGAGAGTCTGGAGGAGGTGGGAAAGGTGGGAAATCAAGTTTGGAAAAGACGTCTAGGAATATCAAAGGCAGCCCACCACCACATTCACCACTAAGCCACGACCCAGGTGCCACATGCACACCTTTCCTGAGTGTGGAATGTGGGAAACAGCCCAGGACAGTGCAGCAGGGGAGTGTGGGGACAGAGGGAGAGGACAGGGATTTACCCGGACGATGATCCGCTCCGAGATGTGGGCTGCCAGCGTGTAGTTCTGGTTCTGGGCGTGTGCCTGCAGGGCCACCACCAGCATGAAGTACCTGTGGAGGGACACAGCTCAGGGACACATCCTGCACTGGCAAGAGCTGGATCTCTGTCCCCAGACCAGGAACACCCTTCTGGTGTCCACAATCCAGGCCCTATTCCCACATCCAGCTCCAGCCACTCTGCCCAACGCAGAGATCCACAGGATTCTCAGGATGTTCTGGAGGAGGCCCCCATGTCCTCCCTCACCTCTGGTCCGGGTTGGGTTTGCCTTTTTTCCTCATGTTGTTGGCCGTGGTCTCGCTGAAGTGCAGCCGCCCCACGGTGACCTTGGTGACCTGCTCCGGGGGCAGGTTCACCCTGGAAGGAAAGGAAAACAAAGGAATGAGTGAGCATGGTGGCTATCTGGGAATGGGGCCTATCTTTTCTCACTCCTCTCCTATCTCTTCCTTCCTTAGGTGGGAAGTACAGAATCTTCCTGCACCTGGAGGCCTTGAACCCAACAACACTCTTCCCTCATTCCCAGCTGGACACTGATCCAATCTTGGGACCTGCAACACATTTTTCACACCCTGAGGCTGCTCTGAGGAACCAGGTGTGGAGAGGCTGGAGCCACAACCTGGAGAAGAAGGCTTTTCTGGGAATGGCCACCTCCTGGCTCCACCACAGCAGGTCTGTGAACTGGGTACGGAGCAGGGTTGGGAATGCAGGGAGAAGAAAACAGGAAAAAACTGGAGAGTGTGACATCCACGCAGTGGTGTGGGAGACCTCCCACTCCACCATTTCCCCACCTTCTCCTGCTGTTGCTTATTCCCTGGGCTCACAGATGTTCATTCCCACATGGACATACTCACGTGACAGGGTTGAAGGGCCGTTTGCTGCGGTCTGACTGCGACTGCTCGATGTTGATGGACTGGTTCAAGGCCTCGAGCTGGAGAGGAGGATTTGGGAATGTGGCACAGAGCACAGAGACCTTCCCTATCCCACCTCCTCCTTCCCAGCTCTCTGCCCACTCCTCCCTGCCTGGGTAGATCCAACTCTGAACACCCAGCCTGAGTGTGGGCATTGTCCAAGTGTTAAAAAAGTTGAGGGTGGAAGATCTTCCTGAAGGGCCGTTATCCCTCTGGAGTCAAAGGAAGCAATCCTGAAGATAGCCAGACTGAGCCCATCTTAGGACTTGTATTTCAATGGCCTCAGGGGATGTTTAGATTGGACATTGGGGAAAATTCCTTCATGGAAAGGATGGTCAGACATTGAAACAGGCTGCCCAGGACAGTGTTGAATTATTGTTGAATGTAGAGTCACCATTCCTAGAGGGATTTAAAAGCTGTGTGGACATGGATTAGTGGTGGCCTTTGCAATCCTGCGAGAAGGGCTGGACTCCATGATCCTAGAAGGCTTTTCCAACCTAACCAATTCCATCACTATGTGATTCCACACATTCCTCTACTACATGAAGAGGTGGTGTCACCCGTTCCCAGCCACCTCCCAACCCCACTTTTCCTGGCTGGATTCACCACGGTCCCTCAGCTCCGTTACCTTCACTCCGTGCAGCTTCAGGTAGAAGCATTCCAAGGGTTTCAGGCCCTCAGGGGTCTTCACGTACTTGGGATCACCAAGCATTCCGATGTACACGGTGACCTGGAAGTGGTTCTTCTTCTGGCACACGAAGGCGTCGTCTCCCACAGAGAAGTTGAAGCCCTTGTCGGCATCCACGCGGTACGTGAGCATCGGGCTGGGAAGAGGGAGCAAACTGTGGATATCCCATCCCTGGAAGTGTCCCATGCTCCAGGCTGGAGGGGCTTGGAGCAATCTGGGCTAGTGGAAGTTGTCCCTTCTGATGGATGATCCACACTGTCTGATCTGTAAGGTCCCTTCCGACCCACATCATCCTACGGCTCTTCCCATTCAACTGGGAATTAATATGGAGATCCAGAGCCTGGAGCATCCCTTTAGTGTGGCTCTCTGGGAGAAGCAGCTCAGATTGACTCACACCTTGTGGCATTCCCAGTGTCACCTCTCACCAGGCTGCACCCCTGTATCCCCAATTCCTGCTGAAATCACAACCACCTGCTCCGCCTGCTGCGGAAAAGCTCCCAGCGGACAGGTCTGGAGGAGGAGAGGGAGGGAGGGAGGAGGAGGGGTCCTGGCTGCTCCATGAACACACACCAGCTGGAAAGGTTTAATCTACATCTCCTTAATGGGCTGGTTTCCATGGGAATCAGGGAAATATGTGGCCTTTGCAGAGAGTCCGTTTTGCTCACCATCCATAAAGCCCAGTTCTGGGCTGGTGGGCCCTGGGAAGCGGGGGAAGGAGCTGCCTCTCATCCCACAGAACACCCAAATCCCATTGTTTTTAATTAAGGAACAAGGCATGAGATAAAAGGGGAGCTCAGCCCAACCTTGGATCTCAGGCTAAAAAATTATGGAGTACTTTTCCCTCCAAAGCAAACCACTTCTGACTTCCACTCCAGAAAGACTGGGAGGGGCGGTGGACAGACTGACAGTAAGGAACGTGGCAGAACTCAGGAGACTCAGGAAAGCAGGAGACAAGGATTCTTCACTGGTATCTTTACTTGTTTTTTTTTTTTCTGGAATAAAACCATTCTCCCCCTGCAACCACCTGAGGAGTTAATGTGGATGAGAGCTGGGGGTGATTCCAGGTTGCCATGAGTAATTCTGGGATGGCCACGAGGAAGTATTCGCTCCTTACGCCCCAGGGAGCTGGGAATGCTGTGCCCTGCTCCAGACACAAACCAGGCGGTGGGAGCAGAGCACTACCTTAGCCCAGAGGCACGAGAAGAATTCCTCAACCTCCTCCCAGCCTCAGCCCTGGATTCTCCATCTGGATATTCCTGACTGGGACACGCAGCTGAAGCTGATCCAAGCACCCTCATCCCAAGGGGATCCAAGCAAAGTCATTCCCAGCTGTTTTTATAACTCCCGAGTGTTCACTAGTCTTCCCACTGTTTTTTTAACTGGCAAAGCCAAGGAGAGAGGGTCTGTCTGAGCTTCCAAGCCATGGATGCTTCCCAAATGGGAAAACTGATGGCTGCTAAATGTGTGCTGACAGAGGAGACACAGGCAGGGTCCCCCTCCTCTGCCTTCTGGAAATTCCAGGTCTTCCACCCCTTTCAGAGGCTCCTTATCACTGATTTTCCCATTTTCCCAATGGCTATCTCTGCACTGGGATTGCTCAGAGGGAAGAAGCTGGCTTTTCCAGGGAGAGTGCAGGGGCCAAAGGGCAGAGTTAGGAATAAAAGGTCTGGGGTCAAATGGATTATTTGGTCCCGAATATCCCCACTGACAGGGGTGGATTAAGGCAGGACAGAAGGGCAGGATCAGAGGAGGTTTTACCCCATCCCAGTGAGGGTGAGGGGTTACAGACTCCCCACTGGGAATTGTACTGGGATTTGGCCATTAGCAGGATGGCAGAAGGATGCTCATGTTCCCCCATTCCTTCCTTCCAGGTTTCCCCATATCTGAACCACTCTTAAGACATAATACTGGGAGACCCCTAATCCAAAGACATTCCCTAATTCCATGTATTCCCTGATTTCTTTTGCTTCCAGGACACAAACTCCAGCTGACAGGACTGGACACTGTCATCTCTCCCACACAATCCCCCCTGTGTGTCCATACCATGTATTCCCTCCAGCTTCCCAGGATACATCCATGATCTATCCTAAAACACATCCAGCAGGTCTGGACCACATCCCACCAGTCTCCATTCCCTCAGTGAGATCCAGGATGTGCAGCACAGCTAAGTTTGGAGCTGTTTTCCCGGACACTTCTCCCAGCCAAGGGGTGCAACCCCAAAACCCCAGGATTATCCCCCAGAGAGCACCATCCAGTGTGCTGGATGGGAAAAGCAGCTTCCCAGTTTCCCATTCCAAGGCTCTGGCCTCAGCATGGGGTGTTTCCATGAAGGGCTGCACTATTCCCAGCTGCCTTCCCTCAAGCTGGGACAAGGAGGAGGGAGCTGGAATTTATCGGAGCCCGCTGTCAGTGAGATGAATGGCTCCTTCTCCCAGGAGTAAATTAGGGAATTGCCCAGTTCCAGGCCTCTTTGGCTCCGCGGCTGGAAACCAGCTCATCCCTGGAAAAGTTCACTGAGTCTAAAACCACAAAATCAGAGCAAAAGGCCAAAAACATTGTATGCTATCCATAAAATTAATCCAGGGATTTCTGCCTCCTTCAACAACACAGATTCCTTGGCAAAACCTGAGACACGGGAACCTAACCCCTATCCCATCCCCTTATGGAACCTAAATTTTTGTGTGCAAAGGGAGGAAAACATGGAATAGCATTAATTGTATTTTTTTGCCCTGTAATCACTCCCAAGAATCTGGTAAGAACCTGGACAGCTTCCCATGCTCTCCCTCCTTCACCTCCTTTCTGGACTCTTTTCTTAGGATCAAGAGTAGGAAAAATTAGATAATTCAGATGATTCACATTCCTAAGGCTGTGAAAAGGTTTTGGGCACCTGGATCACAGGGAACTCAAACAGCACATCGAGACTGGGGACAGCTTCCAGTAGAAACCAGACTGGGAATAATTATGGATCTGGATGTGGATGCTGCTCGTTTGCTGTGGATATCCAAAAGCAGAAAGAAAGGAGACAATTCCCTCCTGCCAAACTTGAATTAACCATCCTAAAAAAATGCCATCATAGGAGCAAGGAAAGATGGAAATTTTTTTTGTGCTTCTCATAGATTATCCCAGGAAAGTGCTGGACCAGGAGAATGAAGGGATATTCCATTTACAGAGAAATGTAGGTCCAGCTTGCACAGGAGCAGGAAGAGTCCCCTGAGGTAATGTGGAGCTAAAAATTAATTAATCAACCTTTAACCCTTAATTCTGCTCAAATCCAGCACCACAACAAAGCCCACGTGGCTTTCTCAAATCTCCATGGAGTCACCTTAATGGAATTTATGCCTTACACAACAGGATGACGACCTCAATGCCCCAGGAGTGGGTTTGCTCTGGCTTTTACCCTAAATCCTGAAAGCAGGAATTAGGGAAGTGATCCCAAGATCCAAAGAGCAGGGCTGGTTTTGTAGGTGTTCTCCAGCAACTCCTCCGTGTCCAGCAGAAAATATAATGGAGTTTGTCTCTGCCAATCCACCTGGGAACACAAGGGTGCATGGAAAAATCTCTGGAACTGGAATAGAAATGCCTGGAAATTGCCTGGGACAAGCTGTGATGTGTTTGGGATGGAAAATCATTTTCCCAGAGAAAGAAAGCGGCAAGAAGGAAAAGGGAGGCTGGAAAACCAAAGGATAAGAGGTGACATGTCCAGGCAGAGGTCACAGGAGGTGGCAGCAGAATTCCTGCACATGGAAGAGGGATTTGGGGGCAGCATCCATGGGAGATGCTCAGCTTTCCCCGTCCCACCATCCAGAGGGAGCAAACTGGTGGTGGAGAGCAGGGAAAGGTGCAGGATGGCTTTGGAGCTGCTGATATTCTTCCATGGAAATGGCTTGGTAAACCAGAAAGAATTGTCTTCCCAAATTATCCCTGTCCTGCTGTGGAGTGGGAAAACAGCCACGGAGTCCAAAAGGGGTGACCAACTCCAACAGAGAATTCCCTGCCCTGACACCACAATGAAAGATGGGATAAAGACTGGATGAGAAGATTTGCCTGGGAAAGCTGGGACTCTGCCCCCACCCTTGGAGCCCTCGGCTCCCATTCCCAGGCAAAGTGTGATCATAGTCCTGGGTTCTCCACAGGCATTGGAGCATTCCCTGCTCTGTGTCCCCCACAGGACCCCAGCTGGCAGCGTGAAAGAGGAGGGAGGGAACTGAGAAGGAACAGAGGATCCCTGGGAGGTTCCTGGGAGCCATCCCACTGCTTGCCAGCTCTTTGTCACCTCCCAGGAATGCAGGGAGGATCCAGAGTGGTTTCCTCCCAAGCACTCCTCCTCCTCAGTGTCCTGTCTCCACCTTCCCACTTCTCTTTTCCCTGTCTTAGTCATCTCAGCCTTCCTCTCTGGCCTGTCCACTACTTCCTAGATTTCCTAAACCCCTTCCCTCTCTTTCCTTCCTCCTCTTCCCCCTCAACCACTCCCATTCCTCTTCTTCCTCCAGTTCCTTTCCATGCTGCTCAAGCTGTCCTGAAGTGGCTATGTATGACCTCCAGCCACCCACACTAGGAATTCCCAGTCCTAAATTTAAAATCCAGAATCCTGGTAAACCTAGGGAGGGAGAAAAGGTGCTGCTGGTCCCAACTCTCCTCAGAGATCCAAGACTGGATTTGCTATGGTGAGCAAGGTCTGAGTGGCCATGGAATTGTCACCAAAACTGCTGAAATGCCTTCTGCTATTCCTTAATTATCCATAAAAACTGTGGAAGAGTAATGTTCCCAGTAGGAAAGGGGCAGTGGGGAGTAGTACCTCCACCACAAAGCCCAGCCCAGGGAGATCCTTATCCCATATTCCAAGTGGGATGCTCCCACCCTGGTGGCTGCCATTTGCACAAGGAATGTGAATCCCACTTTTTCCAGCAGCGAAGGAATTACTCACAGCTCCTTGTAGTTGGCATCGTACAGAGTTGCCCACTTGTTCTGCTGGTGTGGCTGCCACTTGATGGACTGGAAGTTGGGATCCAGGTAGGAGCCGTTCAGGCTGTCGTTATCCTGAATCAGGCCTGCAGGGAATGTTAAAATGGATTAAATCCCAATTTTACTCACTGGGTCTCCAAAGGCACTGCCTGAAGCTTCCCTCTTCACTTCTAGGCAGTACCAGACCCAGGCCAGGGGTGAATCCCACAGGTTGGCAACTTCCTCCCAAACCCCTGGCCTGGTGGGAATTCAGGGAATAGTGGAGGTACCTGGTGAGAGCGCACCCGGCTGGTGCCAGGGAGGCGTCTGGACGCGATCGGGATTGAGCGGCACAGATCCCATCCCCGGCTCCTGCTTGATCAGCCCGTTGAGCATCTGGGCATTGAGGGTGTTAGGGGGGGACTCGGAGTGTTTCCTCTTCTTGGCGGGATGCACTGGGAGGCTGTGGATACCGCAGGGAATGGAGAGTTGGGAGGTGACAATCCCACAATCCGTGACTGGGACAAGAGGGATCTCACATGGAAAACACAACATTCCCACAGCGCTGTCCCACCTTATCCCACACTGCTGACTCTGGGTCACTCATGTGCTGAGCCACATCTTTAATTCCACAGAATCCCAGAATGGTTTGGGTTGGAAAGGATCTTAAAGCTCATCCAGTTCCAACCCCCCGCCACAGGCAGAGAACTTTCCACAGATTTCCCCTCGTTTGTTCCCACCGCTGAACCCCACACTCCAGGTGCCATTCCCTCAGCCCCGCCATTCCCAGCCTTACTCTGCTCCGTGTTGCTGGAGGAGCTGGTGCAGCATCTGGGATTGCTGGGCGTGGTGGAGCTCGGCAGATGCCATTCCCGGCCCAACGCCGTACGGAGGCATCAGGGGCTCGGCCTTCAGGAACATCTCCCGCTGTAGGCCGGGAAAGTGGGAATTGTGCT